>JADLZL010004598.1:0-81202 GCA_015844335.1 Chrysopogon serrulatus | reverse complement strand
GAAGAAACAACAAGCCAAAAAGAGCGCCTTCCCCGATTCGGGGCTGCTAAACAATCCTTAGCAACTTTGGAGCACAGGCTGGAAGCCCATAGGAGGAGGAAAAGGCCAAGCTGGAATCTCAATTAGCTCAACTAAATGAAAAATCCAGTCTCCTTAGGGATAAAATCGCCAACCTCTTTGAACTCTATAGATGCAGCCAAAACAAGATAACATCCGTCATCAAGAGAACCAGCAGATCGAACAAAGCTCACCAAGATTCGGGGGTTAAATAATGATGACCAAGAAATTAGATGAGTTATGAATCAGGACTGAAAACCATAGATACAATCAAACTGTTCCTGGGCAAAACAAGTATCGCCTTGTAATACATCAAATGTAGTATCTTGTATTTACGAACAATTGCATTCCTTTTCATCCTTTGGCTTTTGTCTTTGTCGATTGATAACATAGCCGATTGCCTTTGCTTCCGATCAAGAATGTGATTCCTTGAAACACCATCATTAGACTTTTATAGTCTTCTTTCTCCAAATCCTTTTGCAACATAACTGCGTCTTGAACCCGATTGTAACTCCCATGGTAAAAAAGAAGATGATGCCCATAAACTAACTCATAGGGAGACGTTTGAATGGATCCATGACAAGCCATTCGGTAAGCCCACAAAGCTTCATTGAGAACCAAATGCCATCTTCTTGGTTTCTCATAAATTTTCTTCTACGGATGATCTTGATCATAATCTTATTTGATGCTTATGCTTGGCCATTGGCTTGTGCATAATAAGGAGAAGAATTATACAACTTAATTCCCATGTCTTTGGTAAAATCACAAAACTCTAAGGAAGTAAACTGAGTCCCTTGATCAGTTATTATAGTTTGAGGGATTCCAAACCTGTAAATTATATGTTCTTTAACAAAGCTGATCATGTTCTCTGATGTAACTTTCTTCAAAGGAATAGCTTCAACCCACTTGGTAAAATAATCTGTGGCCAAGAGCACAAACTTATGTCTTTTGCTCGAAGGAGGATTAATTTGGCCAATTAAGTCTATACCCCATCCTCCTCGAATGGCCAAGGTTTGATTATTGGGTTCATAGCAGATGCTGGAGCCTTTTGAATATTGCCGAATTTTTGACAATTTTGACACCCCTTATAGTATTCAAAACAATCTTCTAACATAGTCGGCCAAAAATAACCAGTTCTCCTAATTATCCACTTCATTCGGTAAGCCGATTGATGTTCACCACACAATCCTTCATACACTTCATACATCACCTTTCTGGCCTCTTCTTGATCCAAGCATTTAAGTAATACTCCATCTATAGATTTGTAATACAATTGATTATCAAGAAGCATGAATCTGAGGGCTCTGTACCTGAGCTTTCGGGAAACTTTCTGTGATGGATTTCTTAGATAATTGGCAATCTCGCACCCCCAATCACCAATTTCTTGATCAGCATCAGAAACATTCTTATCTATAGCAAGAATTTCTTGATTTTCTCGATATTCGGAAGCAGCTTGAGCTAACTTATTTGCTTCTTCATTGTGCCCCCTAGGGATATGATGCAAGGTTACTACTCGAAAACTTTTCAAAAGTTTCCGGCACTTTTCATAATATTCCCTTAATACGTCATTCTTGCACTCATACTGGCCAGTCAATTGGTTAATCACCAACTCAGAATCCCCAAAGATTTCGACAGCAACAGCTTTTACCTCTATAAGAAGCCGAAGCCCTCTAAGTAATGCTTCATACTCCGCTTGATTATTAGTAACATAGAATTCAATGGGAATAGCATATTCAAAGGTTACTCCTTGTGGAGATATCAAGAAAATACCAGCACCACCACCTTTGCTACAGGATGAACCATCGAAGAATAAAGCCCAAGGTACAATGCTTATCATTTCAACAGAAAGATCACGATGTTGGGTAATAAAATCAGCAATAATTTGACCTTTTACCGCTTTTGCCGATTCATATTTTAAATCAAACTCTGATAAAGCTAAAATCCATTTGCTAATCCTTCCATTTAAAATTGGCATTGATAACATATGCTTTATTACATCAAAACTAGTAACTACCACGCATTCGGCATTTAACAAGTAGTGCCGAAACTTGGTACATGAGTAATACACACACAAGCAAAGTTTCTCTGTAGCCGAATACCTTGTTTCTGGATCCAACAGTTTTCGGCTAAGATAAGCTATCACTCTCTCCTTTCCTTCAAACTCTTGCATGAGGGCCGATCCTATTGTTAGGCTATCGGCCGCCACATACAACTTAAAAGGCTTATCAAGTTATGGAGGTACCAGCACAGGTGGCGCCTTCATGTACTCTTTGATTTCATTAAAAGCCTTCTGTTGTATGTCACCCCATATAAATTCTTGATCTTTCTTGAGTTTCAATAGTGGAGAGAAAGGAAAGACTCTTTCTGATAAATTGGATATAAATCTTCTTACAAAATTAATTTTGCCAAGCAGTGATTGTAACTCTGTGAGATTGGTTGGAGGGACAACTTTATCTATTGCTTCCATGCTCTTTTTCCCAACTTCAATCCCTCCTTTATGGACTAGAAATCCCAAAAATTCACCAGCCCAGACTTCGAAAGCACATTTGTTTGGATTCATTTTCAAACCATGCCTTCTAGTGCATTCCAGAGTCTTTCTTAAATCGGCTAAATGTCCTTCATGGTTTCTAGACTTGACCACCACGTCATCAATGTAGATTTCTACAATCTTGCCGATCAATTCATGAAAAATATAATTCATAGCTCTCTGATAAGTTGCACCGGCATTCTTTAACCCGAATGTCATGACAATCCACTCGAACAAACCAATATGACCAGGACATCTGAAGGCTATCTTTGAGATATCTTCTATTGCCATGAAAATTTGGTTATAACCAGCATTCCCATCCATAAAGCTAATCACCTCATATCTAGCTGCTGCGTCTACCAGCAAATCGGTAACTGGCATTGGGTATCCATCCATTGGAGTAGCCTTATTAAGATCTCTAAAGTCTATACAGACCCTCATCTTCCCATTCTTCTTGTATACTGGAACTATACTTGAAATCCACTCTGCATACCTGCATGGTCGAATGAATTTTGCCTCTAATAACCTTTCTATCTCTTTCTTCACATCGGCTAATACCTCTTCTTTATAAATCTTCCGTGGAGGTTGTTTGTAGGGACGATATCTGGGCTTAATAGGTAATCGATGTTCAACAATAGAGCGATCCAATCTGGGCATCTCTGTGTAATCCCAAGCAAAACAATCTTTAAACTCTTTTAGAAGATTTATCAATTATAATCTATATTCTGGATCTAAGTTCGCGCTAATGTACATCGGCCTTGACTTAGTATCATCACCAACATCTATCTCTTCCAACTTGTCGGCCGACATAAAACCACGTCCCAGCTTTCCTTTGTTGCCATCGATTGGATTACCCATTAAAAATTACTGTGAGAGCCGACTGCTTGGATCGGCTGTTGATCCCTGTTGAAGACATTTACAGGACCTTCTCCCCATACTTTACCGGAGAAACAATCAATGCCATCATATTCCCAATAAGCAGGCTCCGTAGCAGCAACACTTACAGAATCATCAGCATGAACAACTTCAATATCATCTCCAACCCACTGAATAAGAATCTGGTGCATGGTTGAAGGAATGCAGCAATTAGCATGGATCCAATCTCTCCCTAGAAGCAGACTGTATGCCCCCTTACCGTCAATGACAAAGAATGTAGTAATCAAGGTCTTTGACCCAATCATCAACTCGACATGCACAGCTCCACGGGTATCAGAAGGATTGCCAGCAAAGTCTCTAAGAATCATGTCAGTTTTTAACAAGTCCTCACCGGTCATCCCAAGTTTCCTGAAGGTAGCATATGGCATGATATTGATAGCAGCTTCTCCATCAACAAACATTTTAGTCAGAGGCTTGCCATTGACGTATCCTTTCAGATAAAGTGGCTTTAAATGACGATATTTGACTGGTTTGTCAAAAACCGCCTGCTGCGTTAAGACAAGCTGGGCCATCAAATCTTGAAACTCACTTTCATCAAAATTGGAGTATACTTCTTCTTGGACATCCTGGTTTTTAGGAGCTATGAACTCTGATGAGAGGAAGAAAGCCATGCATGCATCACCTAAAGGACCCTGCCCATCGGGTTTCCTTTTAGGGTGCCATGTCTGCTTCCCTTCAACAGCTGCTTGTTTTAGCTCCTCGTTCCTCAAACGTTGAACTCTTCTCTTTTGGCTCTTTCTCAATCCTGGAGGGCACCACTGTCCTCTCTGCCATACGTATTCATGGGGACTTTCCTCTCCATTGTATTCTTTATAATGAGTCCAACGTTGGTCTGCAAACCTCTTCCTTTGCTGATTCTCAAAACTGTCTATTTTTAAGCGCCGATCGTCCTCAGAAAACTGTGTTCCAAGTCTTTCATGGATCGGACGGCGGTTGACTCGAGATTGCCTGTACCCAAAATATTGATCACTGCATTCAGGGCAATTGTTTCTAGCAGGCAACTTCAAGCCTTCATTCCAACAATGTTTAAAGAATGAACACCCCCAATGAGACTGCTCCATCTCTCTTATGTGTTCTTCTTGCTCTCTATGATACACCTCTTCTTCATATCTCCGGCGTTCTTCTATAAACCTTTGCTCTTCGTAATACTCCCTCTCTTGCTGCCTTTGCCACTTGTTCAGCAGGATACATGATGTAACCCTAGGTTTAGAGGTTTCACCTCTTTCAGTTCGGCTATTCTTGAATCGAACCTTTTGCTTCAGCTCCTCACTTGTGATTTGCTGATCAAGATCGATAGCACCGTTCTTCTTTGCTCTGTCAGAGGTTAACACCTTCACCTTGCCTTTACCTTTAGGATCATCTGCGGAAACCATATTCACAGAGAAGGAAATCATATTTTGAGGAAAAGGCTGACCATCAATCTTCATTTTGCCATCGAACTTCAGATGTCCTTCTTGGATAGCCTTCTGAATCCGCACTCTGAACACTCGGCAATCATTGATAGAATGAGAGTTGGTGTTATGGTAGCCGTAGTACTTCTTGTCTTTCACTCCTTCAGGACGTAGCATAGGATGTCCCTCTGGCAGTTTGATGCGTCCTTCTCTCACCAACAGATCAAAGAGCTTATCTGACTTAGAGGCATCAAAATCATAAGTTCCCTTTTGTTGCCTCAACCAGCGCTGGCTAACTTGAGTAGGCTCTTTTACCCAAGTCAGTTCAGCTGCAGCTATCTCGTCTTCATCATCATATTCAGCCGCTTCTTCCAGAAAACTTTGATACATCTCACTAGCAACATTGCCCTTTTGGAAGTGGTTGTCTCTCTTGAACCCTTAGGCTTGATTACTCATAGATGCCAACCACTGTGAAAGTTGACCAAGGTCATCAAACTCCATGCTGAATAGTTTCTCTCTGACATTCGGCTGCATGCCTGCTATAGCCATCCCTGGCAACTGATCATCTGGTAAGTTCAAAGAATAGCAAAGGTTTTTGGTTTCTCTAAACCTGCGAAGATACTCCTGTGGTGTTTCATTAGCTCTCTGCCTCAAACTCATGAGGTCAACCAGCTTCTTCTCATTAGTGCCCGTGAAGAAGTACGCATGAAACTTCTGCTCTAGCTCTGCCCATGTACCAATGGAATGGGCTAGCAAGGAGGTAAACCATGTGAAAGCTAGCCCTGTGAGAGACAAAGTGAAATACCAAATTCTCCAAGCTTCTTCTGTGGAGGCCTCCCCAAGCTGCATCAAGTAACGACTGATATACTCCAAAGTGCTAGTATCATCTTGACCAGAAAACTTAGTCAAATCCGTTGAAGGCTTGATCCTTGGAGGAAGTGCCACTCTATTGTACCATTCTAGATAAGGAGACTTGTATGAATAGGATTGATTTTTTGGCTTTAGGCCGAACTGATTTTGCATCATATCAGCCATCCTATGCATAATAAGATCAACGTCTAAATTCGAAGTTCCACGTGTTTGCCTTCCAGAAGGCATACCTGACGCACTCTTATATCCTGGGTTCGGCAAAGCATCCAAAGCAGTATAATCAGTAAATTCCTGATATCCATCTCCATACATATTTCTCTGCAGCCTATTTGATGCTAGAGACACTTTGAAAGCTGATGGGGGTACATCTCCTGTTGTACCAAATGTCACCTGACCATAGGTAGGAGGTTGTTGTTTTTCATTGAGAGCTGGTCCTCCTTTGTTTGAGCCAGATGCTCCACCATCTCCAGTAGGCTTTTCTTGATACTTTGGTACATTGAAAAGTGTTGGTCCGTGGATTGGGCCAATATTTTCTTCAAAATACTTATCGGCCGTTGGACCGAAAGTGCTGACCATGATTGCCAGGAAGGTGTTTAGAAAAGCTGTATGGTGATTTGTCATAGTTTCTCCCATAGCTTTGTAGACCAACTCTGACATCTTCTGAGCATCCTCTTCTTCAATAAAATCAGATTGATGTGGAAGAAGAACCCTTGGCAATGATTGCTTCTGGATCACCTTGTTGCTCTTATTCTGGGAAAAGGACATCAAGCACTTCTGTTGAAATTGATCACATGCTTGCTGCACCAATTCCCTCAAATTCTCCGGCAACTCATCCATGGTCACATCCAGAACGTGGTCATTGTTGATTTTAGGCATCTTGAACGATGGTGTCCCACCGAGCGTGCCAAAAAGTGTGTTGACACAAAATGTGGTGCACTGTGCCTCACACACAGCAAGCCGGAAAGCGTGGCTTCAATCGAGTGACCGGGCGGTTTGAAGATCCGGAAGCGTGCCAGTCAGTTTGACCTGAAAACTGACAAGGGACAAAAGATTGTTAAATACAAAATCAGAACATGCCGGGTGAGACTAGACAGTTCCGTATATACGGCCCTGAAGCCACTTACGACGACATACAGCTATAGAAGCTGTCTACCAATCATGCTTATGATTCATTCGGCTAATATAAAGATAAAAGACATGTAAAGCATTGATTGCCGAACACGCTTGCATGAGAAGACATGTTTGAACAAGTTAAAGTTGATCATGAGTTGAAGCATAACCAAGCTCGGCAAGTCAGCCGACTCGGGGTCCATGAAGAAGGAACAAACAAGCTATCACGAGCAAACCCATCAAGAACTTGTATCTGCCGCACGACACTCAATCCTATCAAGATTTAAACGCTTCTAACATGTAAGAACCCGCAACATGTGACAATCTAGATTGATCTAACTCGGCTATGTAAGCATATGATCTATCTATCATGATAATATAAGAATAAAACGTTAGAGAATAAATAGATTTATAAAAAGTAAGAAGCCGAACCTAATCAATCTAGATTGGGCAAAAGAGTGTTGCAAGTAATTTAAAACATGCAACACATGATAACTTAATGAATCTATCAGACCTTGCCAAATCTGATAGAGCCGATAACTATCTTGCTTCGCTAAGCTATCAAGCAAACGCCTGCCGCACGGCCATCCAGTCGAGATAAACAAAGCATAAGCAAAGACCTCTTGATTATCAAGCAGACGCGTGCCGCACGGCCATCCAGTCGAGACAAACAAGACTACTTGCATCAACGTCTAAATCCACCACTTGATACTAGACATGATAGCAAGGTTGTCGGAACTTACGGAGGTCGACGGATCGATGGCTCCTCTCGAAGAACTCGACGACACGACAAAGGACTCGAAAACTTGGCATGGGGCCGATTGTATTGATTTGGTTGTGAACCCTTTTTACAATGGTCGAGGGTTTATATTTATACCCTGGACAGGACATGAGTCCTAAAAGATTACGCTTACAAAATATTAAGGAAAACTTCAAAAGTACGATGATCTTGGCTCTAATCCTTTTCGGAGTCCTTTATTATCACGATTCTTTCCTTCTAATCGGCTTTTGCTTGCCACCTTTTGCTTTCCCGAATGGAACCACCGCCTTCAAAGATAGCCGACCGCACGATCACTTGCCGAATCACCCAGAGTCAGCCGACGGCATGGATACTTGCCGAATCGCCAGGAATAACCACCCGCATGGGTGCTTGCCGAATGCTTCTGAATACTTGCCTCTCGCAAGACTGCCATGTACTGGCCCACCTGTCATCTTCTCGGTCTTTACCAAAATCTGGTGTTAACACATAGGAGTGGAAACGACGGCGGGCGCGAAGATGTTCGCCAGCGCGATTGGAGCCCCGCTCGCCTCGGCCTCCTCGACGAGTTGGGCGAGCACCTCGCTCTCGCGTCCCATCTCTTCCTCGGCCACAACGAGCCCCTCGGCGATCTAAGGGAGGTCGAGCCGGTAGTTGGACATGGTCAGCGCGAGCGTATGTGACACGCCGACTCGTAGGGCCTCCAGAGCGCGCGCCTCCATCCGCCGTGGCACCGTGGCCAGCCACGTCACCAAGTTGCTTCCGCCAGCATCCTCCGCCTCCACCGCGGCACAGACAGCCGTGGCCTCCCGCGTCAGGGAGTCGAGCTCGCCCTACGCCGAGCTGTAGGCGGTCTGCAACGCGGCGAGGCTGTCCTCCAGCTCCGTCACCCCCGCCTGCGCAGTTCGCAACGACCGAGAGTCAGACTCTCGGATAATATAATGCAGGCACGATGGACAATTCTTGACAGTCCTTAATGCCTATTTTATACCATCAACTATTGCTCAATATAACATGATATCAACCATAAAACATAGTTGTAGGGTTTGATTCTAACGAGTTCCACGAGTTGTGTTGTTCTCGATCGTTTTGCAGGTATATCCAATTTTGCACAGAATAAAAAGTATCTCAAATGATAATTTGGAGTGCACCATTGCGGCAGGCTCGTCGAGAGACGATCGAAAACAGATATATCATTTGCTATATTCGAGTCGAGTCAAAAGATATCAATTATACACCGAAACCAACACCGGAAGACTCTAGAAGGCACCGAGAAGGCGATGTACCGAAGGTGGGGCCCACCTGCTACAGGGTGGGGCCGCCCGGCCCCACCGGGGGCCGGCCGGCCTCCGAGCCTAATCAAGGCCCGCTTCGACGGAAGGCCTCGTACCGCCTTAGGGTTTGCATCTCCACCGTTGCCGAAGGCGAATTAGTCCCACATCGCCTGTCCAGAAGAGGTGGAGGCTTTTCTAGACTATAAATAAAGAGGTAGGCCCCCCTCCCTAAGGGCACCATATTATTGGAGATGTAGAGGCGTCCCTCGAATGGATGACCTCTCATCTCTAGAGAATTAGGGCTAGACTTTCCAATGTAGTTCTAGTTGAGAGTTAGGGAGAGCGGCGCTACGCTCGGGTTCCGGAGGAGTCTTCGGAAGAGTCATCAGAGTTTTGGTATGCCTTTGTATTTATTCTTTGTAAGACTTATGCTTTAATATATTTTATCTTCTCTATTTACTTTTATGCATTACATTTAATTGGTTAGTATAGTTGTTATACTTTAGCATAGGATCTCCGCCCGTATCGGGTGCTCTAGTTATTAATTGTGACTAGGGTAGTAATTGGTAGTGTAGACATGGAGTCTAGGCTATATATTACCTGAGATTGCACCCTGTCCAACATATAGTTGTGGTAGCACCAGGTGGTGACAGCCCTGACGGCCGACGTATTCCACCATGTTATGGTTGGTGTTTGTAGGACCGTAGTCGGAGCTTCCTAGCCCCTTTCTCACCTCTTTCCGTGACTAGTGTTCTGATGTCCCGAAGTGTTATTGTGTGATTGCTTTACCTTCCATAAATCAGTTATTATAGAACCCAAGTAATAGAGAAGTATTTAGGAACCTTGAACTCTCCCGTTGTCATCTCACTTTAGCTATTTACTCTTTTATCATAGAATTCTCTCGTGTGTGTCATATATGCATAATTCCTATCATCAATCTATCGTTTACCCCTACTTTAGTCTAGTTGGTGTATTAGTTAGTAGATACATGATGGTGAACTATCAATGTCTCTATCTATTGTTTCCAGTGGTAAAATATAAATAACGATACCTGGAATACTCCCGGTAAAATGCTACAATGGTTTTTACTGTGGCGCTTGCGAATCTTTCATATTTTAATTGTGCATAAGAAATACCAACAAGCATTTTTGGGCGCCGTGCCGGGGGAAACAATTGGCGTAAAGATTTTGATAATGATCTTGATATCTGCTAATCTAGTATGTCGCTACCTTTAGTAGGATTACCCTCTGTTTTGTTGAGTTGTGGAATAAGCGAGAATATCAATGTTTCAATTTTTTCTGGCGAAATTCCACAAGAACAAGACATAGGAGATACTGAAGAACTCAGGGTGCCCAAACATTCATGATCCATCAACAATAAAGCCCTGCTATCTCATAGGTATGTGTAAATATTTATATATATTATTCTAACCATGTGTAGATTGGAAAAGAAAAGTCATCATCACATGTGATGAATAAAGACGCTGCGCTAATCACAAATACCATTGTGATTCATGGTAAGTATGATCAAGAAAGGTGAGAAAGTCTTGCTCATAGACTTTAAATTTAATGAGTAGTTATCCTGTTGCATTCTATTGCATGTTTACTTTGAATAATCTATGCATTTACTCTATCTCATATCAAATCCATAGCATGTTTAGTTTCTTGCACATATGTATGTCACTTGCATCTCTACTTAAAAAAATGAAAAAAAATACTCTCACCATACATGATCATGCTTTCATCTCTATTTGAGTAAATCTCTATATGCTCTCATGCTACCTTATTTGCTATAGTATGCTTAGGTTTGGAGTATCTTCATATATCTTTTAAATGAAGCATGGTGATTAGTTTATGAGTGGTGATCTTAATTCCAAAGGCTTTTAAATTAAGCGTGGTGCTTAGGTTAAAATGTCGTTCTAAATCAAATTAGACGTGGTGTCTAGGTTGATTTTTGAACCGAAAAAAGTATGTTTTAGTAGACACTTTGGATATTTTGTTAGACTAACCCATGCAGAAACTCCTAAATTCAATTCGGGTAAGTCAAGAGATGAACTCACATCAGAGATGAATCAAGGCATGTGATGAAGTCCAATAACTTTGCACAAAAGAAAGACACAGCTCATTCTCCATGGAAGAGTAGTAAGTATCAAAGTTTATTCACTTAATCTTTTATCGCAAGTTACCTTTACCTTGAACCGTATAAAAGTGCAGCCACCAACAACATTTGTTAGAAGAAATCTATGCTAAAGTAATCCTAAAAGTCCATCCTTTCATTAGCATAGATGAAATTCGCATGAATTATATAGATCATAACCCATATGCCAAACTTGTTGCAATCCTTCGGGTATGTGTCCACTAATATTTATGCAGGGAAGAAAGAATAAATGTCTGATCATGGTTTAAAACGAAGAAAGGAGAACAAGTGTATAGAAAGGACTAAGATGGAAAGAAATAAATGAAAGAACACTTCAACGCCTTTTACACTTTACCATGATAGTGGACCAATCATCTTGCAAGACATAAGGTATGTTTACCTAAGCCTCATGCAACTTTAAACTATATTCAATATCTTATACCACGTCGTTAATCCATACCTTATGTCATGCTTAATTTGCTAAAACTTAAAACAATTTGGTTCACCTACATATTCTTGGTTCTATTCGAATAAATATCTTTAGTCTTTTGAACTTCCTTAGTCTATTATGAGTATGCTTTAGAATATTACTTAAACATTATAACATCAAAGCATATTTGTATAAGAATTTGGCTGTATATATAGACTATCCTCTCCTGTATAAAAATATTTAAATCATATTAGGAGATTTCATAGAATCAAATCAAGATTAGAGGTATTCTTCAAAATTTTATCTTTGCCTTAACCTTGTTGGAAAATTTGAAGTAATGGTGAATCATTTAAAACATGAGCTATAGATTAATCTTTAACTACTTGGCAAACACTATCCACACTTTAAATAGATAGTATATTCCTTCAGGTATGTGTTGTCTACTAATCCCTTGCAGAGAAGAAATAATGAGAGAAGCAAAAGTTTAAAGGAGTGAGAAAGAAGTACAACATAGGAGACAAGATGCTAATGATCAACTCAAAATGCAAGGAAGGAAAAGACCATTGAAATTCATCTACCTTCTACCACATGATGTTATCATGCTCCAGTAGTAAAGGTAACATATTAAAGGTAAGTGGTCATCATTTTGTCTTGATCTTGAAGTATACATCATAGCACTATTCTCTTGATTTCAATCTTAACCAAATGAGCTCAAATATGATATATCTTATTTTGGAAGATGAACAATCCTTCCATAGGTTAAGTAACTCCACTCTTTTATCTCATAAGCTTAAATGTTATATTTATACTTTTGATATTCTCACCCAAGATGTAAATAAACAATATGAAAAGACATCAATCTTATTGTGCCTAAGGTTAGAGAATGAAAAAAAAATTCTAGTTCTGTTGGTGTTTTCCCACCAATAGAGCCCGTGCACTTGATCTCTACCTTGTCTTTATGAGCAGAACCCACTTCAAGCAAAGTGTGGGGAGATTCCCCAAATTCTACAAGTGGGAGTTCTAAACTAGTAACAAGGATGCACATAAGATTGGCTTTGAGATGCTAACAAAAAGAAAGGAAGAAGGTGGCACCACCATTGGAAACGCCACTAGTAGAGACACCACCTCAATCCTCATCCTTAGAAGCAAACCGAAGTACTCGATCAATGAACTACTGCAAGAAGGAGTCCAGTTCGGAGGACTCAAAACAACGAACCCTCGACGTGAGGTAACATCGATAGTTATTCATATTTACTTTGAACATTGCATGTTTTATTTTCTCTTAAGCATGTTTACTTTTCTGCATTAGTATTGTATATAGGAAATAACAAAATAAATAGATATGCATTAGGTTGCATTCATACATCTTAAAAAAAAAAAAACTTAAGCCCCATGTGAAATTCTTGTAGTGTAAAAGCTGTAAGGTTCTCATTGTGGTGGCCTACAAAATAAAAATATATATATATCATATAGTTGCACTTTATGCATATAAACCCATAAAATCTAAAAATATTAATTAAGCATCCCGCTGCAATACCGTTATCATAAAACTACTTTGAAACCTCCACAACACCCAACCCTCTATAATGGCTGATCACTAACTCTTTATCCTAATACCATTCCACAAGTTTTGGTGTTTTGTGAGAGCTTTCTGCAGGATGACTCTAAGAGCCAGCTCACCTAGGAATCTTCATCTGTATCACTCGAAGCACATCTCTCCGACACACAGCTGACCTCTATGTGAAGAAAGTAACTTCTTGGGTGATGAGATTGAAGTATTCCTAGCAACACTTGCTCTTATAAGTATGAGCTCCTCTATCAGGACCACTCAGCTTTAATGCTCAACTACGACAACATCCAGCTTGGGGGAGAGCATGTTCTAGTTATCAGGTAAGTATACCTATGCGATTATCAAGTCTATCTTATAGTCATAAAATACCAAAAATATATGGGCACATAAAGGTCCACGTCCGTAGAGTCTCTTATGAGTCCATTAGTCTAAAAGAAATAAAAAGATAAATAATGATTAAAATCAAATAAGGATAGTTTAATTATTAGGGTGTGACCATAAAGTGTGTTTATTAAGAGTCAAATAAAAACTAAAGAACCATAAAATTTTGTCTTGGAGATGATAAATAGTTGCTCTGTCGTAATTTCTTTTAAGTGCCTAGTTTTCAACCTTAAATTCTCCTGAGTTTTGGATATGACTATTTTGATATAAGAATTTACTCTGAACCTAAAACTTGTGGAGGCATATGCTTGAGCTAAGTCTAGGTGATTGATGGATATGATATGAGAAAATCTGAGTTACTATTTATCTTATTCCTAACGATACTAAGTTCTGGAGATTTATCTTTTAAAATTCAAAAATCTTACATGATGAACTCTTGTATGACAAAGTTTGAATTCCTACCAAAGCCATACATGATACACATTTAGACTAGGAAAACTTTTATTCAATCATGCTGCTTGCTTTGCATTGAGTTTAGTCAACCTTTATTGTATATCTTATGAGTCTTGTCATGCTTTTAAAATCAAGATCACATGCACACACTCCACCAACATATGCATTGCTCCTACCTTGGGAGTAAGCGCAATCATTTTTCACTTTCATCCGGATCCACCTTAAAATTGTTTTTCTCCTACACTGAGAGTAAACACCAAAAAAATATACCCTATAGGACAACCCCTGTTTAATGCTCTAAGTTCTTATTATTATCTCTCTAATTTTTTTGTATTCAAAGGATGCATGTGGCCATGAAAAAAATAATAATAATATATTGAAAAAAAGAAGAAGAAGAGGGAGTTAAAAAAAAATGGACAAGTGTCCAAGCAATTAAAACAATAGGTACTTAGATGCTCGTCTCCCTAAAAAACATAGAAAAAAAAGAGAGAAGAAGAAAAAACAATTGGAGATAGCCCATGTTTTCCTATAAAAGTTCTAAGTCAAAGAGAGGTAGATTTATTTTCAAAGAGCAAAAGTAGAATTAGGATTAGCCACCACCATATATACATCGATCCACCATATACCATACACATGCACACCTTGGTTTGATTGTATGACTTGACTCTCTTTGGATCCATTGTTTGACTTTACAATATTTGAATTGCAAGTATGTTCATCCTTATTGAATGCCACTCCTATGAGCTCCACTATAATAATTAGTTGTAGGAGCCATGACAACATAAATGCCTCAAGTGAGATCCATAAATACCATATATTAAGAGACTTGAGGGTGTCATACAATTAAGCTCTGAGTTTTATTTTGAAACTTATAAAAACTCCAGAATATTGGTTGAGTGAAGAATTTGAGATATAGTGCTTGACTTGAGTGTTCTATCTTTCAATTACTCAAGATCCACGTGAAAGTTGAAAAGCTCCATAGCTAATGTTAAAATGGGAAAGTTTGAAAGTTAGAGCAGTTTTGTCTAATTCAAGGGAGAATTTCAGTTTGAAAACATGTGTACTTTTGAGGAGTGAAAGCATTGTAGCAACTCCTGATTCAAGTTTAGCAGTTAGGCTTTGCTAAGGGACTAGTAAAGGGTAAGCTTGGGGGAACTTGTTGACGGTTCTTAATGCCTATTTTATACCATCAACTATTGCTCAATATAACATGATATCAACCATAAAACATAGTTGTAGGGTTTGATTCTAACGAGTTCCACGAGTTGTGTTGTTCTCGATCGTTTTGCAGGTATATCCAATTTTGCACAGAATAAAAGTATCTCAAATGATAATTTGGAGTGCACCATTACGGCAGGCTCGTCGAGACGATCGAAACGGATATATCATTTGCTATATTCGGAGTCCAGAGTCAAAAGATATCAATTATACACCGAAACCAACACTAGAAGACTCTAGAAGGCACCAGAAGGCGATGTACCGAAGGTGGGGCCCACCTGCTACAGGGTGGGCCGCCCGGCCCCACCCTGGGGCCGGCCGGTGCCCTCTAGAGCCCAATCAAGGCCCGCTTCGACGGACGGCCTCCTACCGCCTTAGGGTTTGCATCTCCACCGTTGCCGAAGTCGAATTAGTCCCACATCGCCTGTTCAGAAGAGGTGGAGGCTTTTCTAGACTATAAATAAAGAGGTAGACCCCCTCCCTAAGGGCACCACATTATTGGAGATGTAGAGGCGTCCCTCGAATGGATGACCTCTCATCTCTAGAGAATTAGGGCTAGACTTTCCAATGTAGTTCTAGTTGAGAGTTAGGGAGAGCGGCGCTACGCCCGGGTTCCGGAGGAGTCTTCGGAAGAGTCATCAGAGTTTTGGTATGTCTTTGTATTTATTCTTTGTAAGACTTATGCTTTAATATATTTTATCTTCTCTATTTACTTTTATGCATTACATTTAATTGGTTAGTATAGTTGTTATACTTTAGCATAGGATCTCCGCCCGTATCGGGTGCTCTAGTTATTAATTGTGACTAGGGTAGTAATTGGTAGTGTAGACATGGAGTCTAGGCTATATATTACCTGAGATTGCACCCAGTCCAATATATAGTTGTGGTAGCCCCAGGTGGTGACAGCCCTGACGGCCGATGTATTCCACCATGTTAGGGTTGGTGTTTGTAGGACTGTAGTCGAAGCTTCCTAGTCCCTTTCTCACCCCTTTCCGTGACTAGTGTTCCGATGTCCCGGCAAGTTATTGTGTGATTGCTTTACCTTCCATAAATCAGTTATTGTAGAACCCAAGTAATAGAGAAGTATTTAGGAACCTTGAACTCTCCGTTGTCATCTCACTTTAGCTATTTACTCTTTTTATCATAGAATTCTCTCGTGTGTGTCATATATGCATAATTCCTATCATCAATCTATCGTTTACCCCTACTTTAATCTAGTTGGTGTATTAGTTAGTAGATACATGATGGTGAACTATCAATGTCTCTATCTATTGTTTCCCAGTGGTAAAATATAAATAACGATACCTGGAATACTCCCGGTAAAATGCTACAATGGTTTTCTGTGCGCTTGCGGAATCTTTTATATTTTAATTGTGCATAAGAAATACCAACAACAATCACGGTGCGTACCTTGAAGCTGGTTGTGGAGGGTCGTGGCCTGGGAGATCCCACGCATGAGCTCGTGCTTCAGCTTGGAGTACTCGCCGGCAAGGACGTTGTTCTCATCCTCTGCGATCTTCAGCTTTTCGGACATAGCCTTGATGGAGTCTGCCGAACGCGAGGCTTCGGCGAGCATCGTCTCCTTCTCGGCTCGGAGCCGGTCGAGGCTTGTGGCGTGACCGGCCGCCACCTCTTTGGAAAGAGCGGCGTCCTCGCGCGCCAACGACGCCTCGGCCTTCAGCTCCGAGACAAGGAGACGGAGCTTCTCGAGCTCGGCGTCCTTCTCCGACAGGGTCACCGTCAGCTGGGCCACCAGACCCTTCTGCTGAAGGAGCTGGTTGTTGAGGCCGGCCGACGTACGGAGGAAGTCCGATTTCCCGCTCGACGTCTTCGCCAGTTCCTGCGATGAGCGAGCCTCAGCCGTTTAAGTCATGGGAAAGAAGTCTCTGGGTCGACAAGGGCCGCGTGGGGTCGCCTACCTGAAGCAGGGGCGGGAGCTCCTGGCCCAGCCCCGACACGATGGTCCGGGCAGCCTCCTCGTACCGGTCGACGCACTGCGACACACGCACCCAGAGTTTTCCCTCCTTGGCGTCGTCCAACGCGAAGACCTCCCACTGCTCCGGGGTCTGGCGATCCTTCCAGACGAGCCGGCCCGCCATCTTGTGCTTAGCGGCGTCACCGGCCTCCGGAGCGGCCGACCCTCCGGCCTCGGCGGGGCTCCTCAGTAGGCAGCCCACCGAGTGCCCGCCCGAAGCTGCGTCACCCACGGCGGATGCCTCACCGCACCTGCGCCTTCGTGGCCTCTTCCGCGACCGAGGCGACCACCGCCTCGGTGGCCCACGACTTCAGACGCGGAGATGGGGCGGGGCGCTGCTCCAGCCAGCGCCCGCGTCGGCAGTAGCAACCACCGCGGGCTCCTCCACTGTCCCCTCGGCCGACACCGGGGACTCCACCCCGGCCGATGCAGCCGGGACCGCTACGGCCTCCTTGATCGGACGCCTCCGCCGTGCCGGCGGTGCCCGCCGGGGCTGGCCCTTCGACCAGCGGCGCCCGGTCGCACCCTCCGGTCCCTTCAGCGGGCGCCTGCGCCGTCTCTTCCTCCCATCGCCGAGGCTGCTCCTCGGCGGGCAGCACCTCGGCGGCCTTCTCCTTCTCCTCGGTCCCGCCCGCCGCTTCGACGGCGGAACCGAGGCTCGCCCCCCCCCCCCGCCTCAGTTGCTTCCGGGGGCGGCGGTGCCACGTCCGCCGCGGCCTTGTGCTTTAGGCTGCGGATGGAAAGGAGGCAAAGTCAGCAGGTGGAGGAGGCGAACACGAAACCAGCGACAAAGGCGTGAAACGCCACTTACCTGGCACCTTAATCTTGGCGCCGGACCGGGCTCCTCCCGAGGGCGGGGCCTCGGGGCCCCGCTGCCCGTGCGCCCTCCGGGGCGCGCGACCATGGGTCCTCCGACCCGCTCCTAGCCGCCGTGGGATGCATCGGGGGCGGGCCTCGGCGGGGGGAGGGCTCGGCGACCTCCTTCCCCGCGGCGTCGCACCTCCCCTTCCGGGACGCCCGGCGGCTGGAAGCGTCGCGAGGCCCCGACTCCGGCGAGACCGAGACGAGCCTCTCCCGGCGGCCCTTCCGCCGCTGCGCCTCCGACGAGCCGCCGCCCTCACAGGCACCCGGCGTCACCTCCGGCGGGTCCAGCCCGAGTAGCGGCTCGGCTTCGTCGTCCACCCATTCCTCCCTCGTCATCATCGTCATCGTCGTACTCGGTGGTGTCCGACGGCGTCTCCTCCCGGGGGAGGCCCTCTCTCTCCTGGCGGTGGCGCCGCCGCGCCAGGTCCTCCTTCTCCTTCTACTTGCGGGCGTTACGCTCCGCAGCACTCTCCTTCTCCCTCCTCCTCGCCTCCACGTGGTCGCGGTTAGCCTTCTTCTCCGCGGCAATCGGGGGCTTCGACGCCCTCAGCTTCGCCGAGAGCCCCTGCTGGCACGGAAGGGATCAGGATTGAGGGAGGAGAGTGGAGCATGCGCCGAGCGAAGGAGCGAGGCTTACCAGGCTAATGAACCCCTTCTCTAGCTGCATGACGACCTTGAAGAGCTGTGAGGAATCCACCGACGCCGCCTGCTTCGTCCGGTCGAGAATCTCGGCGTAGCCCAGGTCCTCGGCTGCCATCCGGGTGCCCTCCCAGGCGTTGCCGGGCCGCATGTCGTACAGCGCGTACCGCCGCTGCATCAGCGGCAGCACACGCCGCTTGTGGAAGCCAGCGATCACCGCCGAGGCGTCCAACCCCGATCGGGTCAGGTGCGCCAAGGCGGAGAACACCTTCTTCAGCGGCGTCACCTTCTCGGCGATCAACTCCTTCCGCCACGATGGCAGCTCAGAGTCGAACAGCTTCCCGGTGTAGGCCGGGAGGTGGTCGTTATCATTGCGGAGGTAGAACCACTTGCTGTGCCAGCCGCGGTTCGAGGAGGCGAAGCCAGCGGGATGTAGGCCCCGCGGCTCTTGGACCGCAGCTGCAGCGTGCAGTTCCCAGTCAGCCCCCACGGCCAGCCGCTTCCCCTTCTCCTTCTCCTTCTCCTTCCCCTTCTCCTTCTCCGTCCCCGGCGGGGACTTCAGGAACAGGGTGGCCTCGAAGAAGTAGAGCCACAAGTCCCAGTGGGCGTCGATGCCGAGGACTCCCTCGCACAGCGCCACAAAAACCGCCGCGTGCGTGATGCAGTTGGGGGCGAGGTTGTGGAGCTCCAGGCCATAGTACTCCAGGAGCGCGCGAAGGAAGCGCCCCACCGGCATCCCGAACCCGCGCTCATGGAAGGCCGTGAAGCTCACGACGTACCCCCTGGGGGACGCGGGAACTGGTCGCCCGGCGGCGGCACGATCCACTCCGGCCGCTCGGTGTTTGACCGAGCGCGCAGGAGCCCCTTCTCCACCAGTGCCTCCAGCTCCGCCTCCGTCCGCGGGAGCACGACTCCGATCCGTCGTGCCGCGATGTCCACCTAGGCGCCATCGGGGGAGAAAGGGCTGAGCAGACTGGCGGCGCCGGAAGTTTCTTCCTCTCTTCTCTCCGGCAAACTCGAGCTCTCTCTCCGGCGGTGGGAAAGGCAAGGGCAGTGGCAGCAAACGCAGGAGGAGAGCCAATGCGGCCGCCGCATAGGTATTTATACCCGACGCGTCCCCACCGCTCCGTCTCCACGCATTCAATGCGTATCGGCTTCCGATACGCCCACTCAATTGCACCTCGCACACGGCCCAAGGCGCCGGCACACGGGCAGCCGCAGCCACATGGGCTCAGGGGCCACACGCGCGTTACAGCGTGCGCACCCCACAAAGGATCCGGGGTCACGGGCCGGGGCCCTGCCACCACGCATGGCCTCGGCGGAAAGCCGCAGCGCCACACATCACATCCCCCATGGGACCCACGAACGCGCAGCGGCGCCACCATGACGGGGGAAAGTGGGACCCGCCACCTCCCCGCGCGGTGCTCCACGTCCCGCTGCGGCCGCCTGAAAAGGCGCGCCCACGCCTCACGACGGGGCAAAACGGGGGTTTTCTTTTTCTCCTCAAGGGAACTCGGGCGACGGCCCATTTACGGTCCAGAGGCTCGCGGGCTGGCCCATCTCAGGGTTCGACAGCCACCTCAGGGCAACAGAGTCAGGGGCAGCTCGGACGGCCTCATACACAGCCTAGCCCTGCGCAAGCGGGGGCCGTCCTAGCAGCATCCGAGGCCAGCATGGCAGCCAGAGTTAGGGGGATCCCGCCTGGGAGAGCACCGAGCCCTCGGGACCCGGCGGACGGGACCCGAGCCCCGCCTCAGGCATACCGTGCAGGCTCTTATGAAACACGCCTCCGGCCCAGGCGACCCCCAACGAACGGGGCACGGACGTTTCACTTGGATCTTCCCGTTAACAGCTCGACGGATCTAGTCGTGTTCGACACTCGTCGACGATAGCGCGACGAAATCCACCCTCCTCCCTGCGGAAGGGACGCGGAGGTGCGTAAAAAACTAGCGACTGAGTACCGATCGGATCCCCCTCGTCATCACGAGGGCTCGGGGGCTTCCCCAACACGAGGACCGACTCGCGAAAACGCCGCAAAACCAGCCGAACCCTCGGACGAGCCGACGGGCCCGGGGGCTCGGCGCCACAAAATAACTCGCTCACAAGGGCACGCACAAGCCCTCGGATGAGTGCACACACTCCTCCGAGGCCTCGGGGGGTACACCCCGGCGGTGCGCCCTAGCGCCCGTCGACGAGCATGGCTCCAGAGACAGAAACAAAACACGCCGCGTGAACTAAAGTGCAAAGCCCTCGAAGGAGTCCCCAAAACTCCTCCGAGGCCTCGGGGGCTACACCCACCGGGTGCGCTTGCGCGCACCCCGCGGCAAGTGTCGATAGCAACCAAGTGAGCGCGACCTTAACCACTGAACGAGTACACTCACTCATTCAGAGGCTCGGGGGCTACTGTCGGGGACCAAAATAGGGGCCCCTTTAGGAAAGCCCAACAAACGCAAAAACTGGCCCAGCAAGCCGCCCACTACTTTACATGGGCCACGGCTCCAGGGCACCGGAGCAAGCGCATGGTCTCCAGGCCCATGCGAGCCTACCCCGCGAAGGCCTCGGGTAAGCACCAATACTGCCTCGCCCGAGCCCCCCAGCGCTGGGCCTCGGATGAGTTCCCGCCTTCCGCCTCGCCCGAGCCTTCAGGCGTTGGGGCCTCGGACGAGCCTCCGATTTCCGTCCCGCCCGAGCCCCCCGGCGACCAAAGCCTCGGGCGGGGCGCGCCGCCAGGGTCAAAGCCATACCACCGATTTGACGCACATCTACCACTGCTCGCCCATGTCCCGTGTCAGGGGCGCTCCACGCCCTGGCAGGGGATGGACACTGTCCCGTCGCGACCCACACCGGCGTTCATGCTTACCACAGTGAAGGCCTCGCTCGCCACTGTGGGACGCTGTGCTGCCTAACCTCTCTGATAGGTCCCGTCGCCGGGGTGTTGGGGCACCGCCCGCCACGCCGAAGCAACGACAGCCGACGTCACCCTCCGTACGGGAGAGGACTGGGCGCCCCCTCCGGTCAACCAACAGTCCACCCCGTGAGCCCTGAGCCCGGGATGGGCGATCACAAAGCACCGACGATCATCCGCGGCTATTCCAACCACTCCCAGATGGCACGAGCTCCGAGGCCCCCCGAGCCTCGGATTCCATGCGGGTCAAAGCTACAGCAAGCTACAGGGCTCGGACACCCCCTCCGTCACGCTCCACCAACTCCGAACAGGGACGGCTGCCATTCTGACCAACAGCGCCAGGGAGGCGACATAGCGCTGCCCCGTCACGTTCATGGACAGCCTGCCCACTCCGGAGCCACGGATGAGGAAGGACAGAAGCCCATGACCTCGCCGCCAGCACGACCTCTTCTTGTAAGGCCCTGACCTCACCTTACGACTATAAAAGGGGAGGACGGGAGCCCGTAGATGGGGGACAAGCCTCACACACGCCTGATATTGGCACTTCACTCAATCATCCACGAGACTTGGGACCCTGGTCCCTCTCTCATTGCTTGTACACCCTACCTACGAGCACTTCGGTGCAGGATAATACAAGAACACCTCTCCCCCACTGGACGTAGGGCCTTCTCTTGCCCGAACCAGTATAAACCCTTGTGTTCATCTTGCACACCATCCGGAAGTAGAGAGCACGCACTACAAATTTACTCGTTGGTGCCAGGGCCACCAGTTCTAGCACCGACAACAACGGTAAGCATTTTTAATTAGTCACCTTTTAGCATTAAGCTTAAGTTGCCAAGTTGTACTCAAATCTCACTTGAACCGCATGATTAAGGAAATGGGAACACTGATAATAAGCATGAGTAACATCATAATAAAGCAATAATATCCAACTATTCTGTAAGAAGTCCTGGCCAGTCATGATCGAGAGCACGTCTGATATATAAGTTTTAATAACACTCTATAGAGGTTATACAACTTTATCCACGAGTCGTTATTCCCATGTGCCCGAGGTAGGTAGCCTCTTTACCCACTTCCAAGTGAGTACGCAGGCTTTCACTATGAGCTTTTCCAAAGTCACCTCTAATAAGTTAGTAGCTACTAGGTTTTGATGGCAAGCAGATGTAGGACACCCCCTTCGAATGGCACATTCCATCTAAGCTATACACATAGGAATAGAGGTTGTCCTATACCTGTCTCGGTAAACCACTTTTGCGTCCTATACCTGTCCTTTTGCACCTTTTGGTCACCACTAATAAATTAGAAAAGCTTAGAGTACTTAGACAAGACCAAAGTCATGTAGTCCCTGTGGTTGTACTGTAAGTCCTAGATTGATGCTTACAGATCAGTCGTCATGGAGAGAAACTAGAGCACCATGAAAATAACCCATTGCTCTAGCCCACATAAACAGTGTTTCTAAAAGGAAAATTTTAAACTTTTGTTGCATATACCATTAATCAGTGTTAAAGAGCTTATCAGATATAGAGCGGCTAGCAAATACTACCCAGTGCATAAACCCACAGTTATCAAGGTTCATGGTAACAAAATCTAGAAAAGTTCTTAATGGTAGATCAAGTTAGACAAGTATAAATTAGTGACATTAAGGTTTTCAGGTATCAAGGAAAGCCACATATTATACTTGCCTTATACGCTTGCTCAAAATCAAAAGTCAACTCCTCAAAGATCCTTTGGCCTTCTGTTCTATAGCTCCTGCAAACACCACTCACATCGAAAAATATAAGCACACAAAAAGAGACAACTAAAAACAATATACCAATCAAGTAAAAGCCTTGAAACATATTACTAACAGAGGGCTCATTGTTACGGTCATGAGAGTGCAAGAAACATCGAAAACAGAACTATGGTACAAAAGAGAATTGTTACCAAAAGATTTGTATTATAAAGGAAAAGATGCAATTACATGTTTGATTTATTTTAATTAATTAATCAAAATCATGCAAAAGTTATCTAGATTAGACAAAATATAATTTAATTTAAAAGTCGGGGGTAAAACTACTCATGTTTTATCTATAAGTATTGCAACATAATTTGAGCAAGTTAAACTTTAACTTTGCAAAATAGAATAGCATGTGAGAATATCTGTTCCAATTATATATGATGTGTGTTGGACCTGATCATATTTTGTTCATAAATAATTTTGATATCATTTGTGGCGATTAAACTTTAACATGCAAAAACAATGTAACATGTGAGCACCAGAACGAGTTTATCATATACATCGTGCTTGACTACAAAACATGTTCAAGTTGCTATTAGATAATTTCATGCTTAAGTACAAAGGACTGATGTGGTAAGCCTATGTTATTTTTAAATTAGAAAAGCGAGTTGCATAAAATATTAATCAATTTAACAAATAAATTATTTAAAATCATGATTACGTGGTATGGTGGTATGATAATTAAACATTGGCCCTACTACATAGACCCGATGATACAAAAACTAAAGCAATTTGAATGAACCAAGTCAAAGTTAGGATCATTAACCAGATTCATGCCAAATTAAACTAAACTTGGAAAATTTTATCCAAATATTTAAACTGTCCATTTTATTTAGTGTTTCCTATTAATAACCCAAAATTTTCAATTTTGGGTGTGACACGTCAACACACATCACAACTCCAGAGGTCGCGACACCATCATCAACATAGCTCGAGACGCGCTTGGGCCAACTTCAACAATTGGGACACAACACCTCTTATTCAGCTACATCCACAACCTCCAGCCCTAATCCGTCATCATCCAACATAGAAAACATGTGTGAGCACTTCATCTTCGGCATCAAGGTGGCAATCAGTGGAGGAGACTTTTCCCAGAGCAATGTCAATAACTGAGCAAATATATAGTGGGAGGACGCGTTGCGCTGGGTGGAGAATGAAGAGGATATGTCACGCTCTCTCCATGTTAGGCTAAACAACCCCCCCAAGGCCTGGACCAAGGTGCCTCGAAGGGCCTAGAATAGGGCCAGCATGAACAGTACCCATGGTACTATTCACAAACGTCACCAGCCAATTAAAAGTGGATACTAAAGGAAAAATACAAAAAAGAAGGAAAAATAAATAGAATTTGTTTAGGAAATAAGATAGAAAAAGATCGGTTTGCTTATAAAATAGAAGTCCAGATCTGTAAGGACTCTATTTGAGGTTGCTTTGAGGTTAAGTATAGATTTCTTAAGAGTTAAGTCTCCCAATACTTTAAATAGAGGAGCTATGTAACCTTTCAATCTTAAGCAAGGAAATAAATTCTTCCGCTACCCCTCTCACTCTCTCTACCGCCGCCGCCCTCTCACTCGCCATGCGCCCACGCCGCTGCCGCCCTAGGCGACCGCCGGCTGCAGCCACCGCCGCGCCCACGCGACCTGCTGGCCACCCGCCGCTCCAGCCAGCCGCGACCGCCCTCAGCCGGCCCTAGCTGCACGCCAGCCCTCCCCCACCCTCCCCCCCCCACAAGTAGGGTCTCCTATGAATTTTTTGGCAATACTTACCATTTTCTTCTAAAAGGAAATAAGTTTCAATTGTTGTTTGAAAGGATATTGATAAAGTAATAATTAATTTATCCCTACAGAAATTGGAACCATGATGTTTGGAGATGATGATGATGTTTGGAGATGAGTACTATTTTGAGGTTACCAAGGACGAGCCTATTTGTTTTAGTATTTTGCCTTTTCAGTTTAGCGAGAATGATAATGTGGACGATTGTCATTTTGAGAAGAAAGTATATTTGCGTGGAATTGTGGATAAAAGCATTTATCAGTTGCATAAGGAGGTGGTATCTTGGAGGCTAGGACAACTTGAGTATGGGATGCCAAACATATCAGTTCTTTCAAGTGAGGGGAATTGGATAGAACTGCTAAATCCACGGAAATGCTACAAAGATGAGGTTGCTTGATCGATATTTATCACAATTCAAATGATCCACTTTGTCAAGAAGCATCATAGAAACAGGAGAAGCCTTTGGGATTGTCTTTGGCATGACCTCAATGAAGTTTTTAAGTAATCCATTAACAAACATTTCTTCATTGCTAAATTGCCAAGTGAGAGTTGGCCCATGTGGTTTAATATTTTATTTCTTTTTGTAGTGATCTCAATACTAAACCTACCATGGATGATTTGAGGAAGCACCATTCCCTCATCAAGTTATTCCGACAAAGAGATTCAACTTTAATGAAGTTAAAGGTATGAGTTACTAGAATATTTATTCTCTTGCTAAATTTTCTTCATAAGTATGTCGTGTTTTTAATATATTCAATCAAGCACTTCACTATAATAATAGCTCGTTGCTTAGTTATTAATTTAGAATTGCTTAAAGCTTATTTATTCCTTCAATATTTTGCTACCCCATTCTAAGGTAGATTAAAAGGCAAATTAAGCCTTGTAGTTAGGAATCTTAGTGTCAAGGATTTATACTTTGAAATTAAATAATGCAGTAAGGTATCTGATACCATGTCTAGTTTTTAAATTTTAGTGATGTCATAATTTGGATATGATTCTATCCTTTTTGTGGAATTCTATTTAGGAATTCATTGTCATCACTAATAGCATAGGCTTTCCTTTTTGTATAATGGTTCAACCACCTTTTTGTATAATGGTTTCCTTTTTGTAGATTATGCACAGGTTCAATTGGGATACCACCAAGACTATAGAAAACGTACACTAACAGATATGCTAATCCATTGTGGTCTAGAATGATATTGTCAAGTTTGACAAGAATGTTTGTGCTTATCCTCTTATAGTAGTTGGCAACTTCGTTTGGCATTGTTCAAAGTTTATTTTTTAATAAATCACAATGAATAGTGGAACCCACATGTCATCACGTGAAATCCCCAATGACTCTTTCCATTTCCACTTTATTTTTCATATAGTTTTGTAGTGTGGTACGGTTGTCCCCTTGGTCGAAGCCACATCACCATCACATCCTCTGCCACCCGTACACTACTTGCCCATTCAATTCTAATGTCTCCTCTAGTGACATAGCTATAATGCCATTCATCTACTCAAATTTACATCTGCAAATTCATCTTTGGTTGTGTTTGATGTATCCATGATCCCACCTGTGACCAAAACTAGAGGTTCCCCATGTGGTATTGGTTTTATTGTCTTTTGTGATCGTTTTCCATGGGTTCATGGCCATGTAAATTATCTCCATTATAAATGTGTTATATAGATTACTTGTAAATGTTTACTTCAAATATGCACTCTTTTATGTTTAGGGGTGTTGCAAGTAGCTCTCATATGTATTCTAGAGAAAACAATATTTCATTGTTTGTTTCTTTTGATTTGATAGCCCAAGACCTCAGCCACTAAAGTGCATTTCACTAGTAATGATCGATCATGGACAAGAAACATCGATAGTGGTATTGATTATGATGGCTATGACAATGTCAATGATTCTGATTATGACCATAGTGATGATTCTGATTATGATGTCTATGATGATTCTGATTATACTGGTGACAATGATAATCACAATGAATATGACACATATGATGGGGATAATAATTCTGATGAGGGTAATGACACCTTATGTGCTTTATGTGATGATGGAGGAAACTTAATAAGGTACGTTAGCTTGTTATACCTTGTTAAGACAAACAAAGTTTAATCCTTCTTTGTATTTTAATCCATTGTGGGATGCTATGTGTAGTTTGATGGGGCCCCTTCGACTCCCTCCTCTCTTGTTTGCCACTTTTCCCCATAGCAGCTTCCCAATCTTAGAGCATTAGTTAGATAAAAAAAGCATGTCAAAACTTAATTTATGATCCCAAAGAAAAATTGGTCTACACTAAATTTCATGACATGTGTCTACTAAAGAAAAAAGAAACATTGATTCATGTTGGAACTTATCCTTGTTAATTAAATTTGTTATGATCTTTATTAAAAATATTTATCAACAAATACTTTTTTGCTTTGTGTATTCATCGTGTCTATTATAATGATACATCGATCTACTTATTCCCCATATTCTTAGCCCTTGTTTCTTTGCATAACTAAAGTAATTATTTTTAATAACAACAATTGTGTTGTCTTATTTTGTTAGCCTTTGTGTTAATATCTAACAAGGGATGAAAAAAATATACTTTATAGAGTCATATCTTCCTTATATTTGATATTTCTAATTTCATACATTAGGTGTAGCAAGTAAAATTTATTCCATTCTTCCATGGAAAAATTATTTCCAATTGTAGTTTATAAATCCTCCAAGCATAATCAAATGTTATTTAACTAAATTTATTTTGTTGTACCTTTGCTTACTGCGATTATCTAATCCAGTTGTATAGGCCAGTGCAAGAGGTCCTTCCATCCTAGAAAGAAAGATGGCAAAGAATCTAAATGTAAAACTCTTAGTTACACTTCTACACAATTAAAGGTAATTTTTCAAATCTTCTTCCAAGAACTTCACTATTTTTAGTGCTTAAATTGGTGACATATATATCCTTTTACATATTTATAGGAACTTTTACATATTTATAGGAACTTGGTTCTTTTCTATGCAAGAATTGTGAATACAAGCAACAATATTTTAAATGTGGAGAGCTTGAGCCATCAGCAGAGCCAAATGCTAATGTTTGGACCTATATATAGCATGCTACTAGTTTTTACTATTCATTTCAATAATTGTAACCTACGAAGAAGGATGCTGCTTACTTCATGTTTACAACATTTCATTTTTCTATTTTGGTGAGAAGATGTTTTATTTAAAGACAGTACTTGCTTTCTGGCCATCAAAGGTGGTGCTTACTTTGCCTTTTCTATTTTTAGACCCATTTTTGTGTCTGCATTTTAGCATCATTCTTCATTCTATGAGGGCGATTAACTTGTGCTGGGATGAAATCAATAGCAAAAACTCTTGTCGAATGCTAATCATGGAATGATTATGTAATTTTTTATTTAGTATCTTATTATTGGCTCCTCCTATCATCTTTAAATTTGTTATGTGCAATATGTTAGGTATTTAAGTGTGATAATCCATCTTGTGGGCACTTCTACCACACTTCTACCACCCCAAATGTGTTGCAAAATTACTAGAGCCCTATCAGTCTAATGGTGATGGATCTTGTGAACTGGAGACACAAATTATAAAGGGGGTGCCATTTATCTGCCCCATGCATAGGTGCTCTAAATGTGGAGGAGCAGAGAACAAAATCTGAAGAGAAATGCAATTTGCTATGTGTAGACGTTGCCCAAAAATCATATCACATAGAATGTTTGCCAAGGTATCGTAGAGCACATGGATTATTGTTTGTATCTATTTTTGGTATATTTGATTATTGTTATGATATCTAATGGCATTTCTTAGGGAGATATCCTTTGAAACAAAGGACGGAATATCGAACAACGTGCTTGGAATCTTCCCGAATTGTTATCATTTATTGTCTGTAAGTTAATTACTGATTCATCTCCTCTGTCCTTATAACAAGCTAACTTTTGTTGAAATCTCTCAGGGACCACAAAATATGTAGCGCAACTAGAAATGCTAAAAGGGGCCATATAAAGTTCCCACACACTCCAAAAATTATCAAAGTCCAAGATATTTCTAAGCAGAAAGGTATAATGGCCTGCAAACGAAAAAGGAGCATTGGTCAATGTTCAACGAAACCCACAAAGGCATTGAACAAGTTACCTAGAGCTGAAGTTGAGCACATCCAGAACTCATTGCAGCATACAGTTCTCAAACCTGAGGGTTCAACAATAAACTTGAAAGAGGACCTACAAATCAAACCATCTATGGTTGGAGCTACTAATGAAAGCAACCAAATAGCTTTAAAATGGCAGAAAAAGCAACCTAGATTATCATTGTCATTGCTTATGGGAACCAGAATGCTATCATCTGATGTGGGTAGCAAAACAAAAAAGAGGTGACTCACCATCATGATCGCACTAATTGTTAAATTCATTTCCTATAGAATATGCAAATAATTATTTAGCCATAGAAGACAATAGAAGGTAGATTAATATGCTATTTGGCATAGCAAGTATTTACATCTAATGGAACTGAACTTTTGATTTCCTTTCTACTTCCATGCATTTTGGCTTATTTTCCTTTGTAATCATTAGTTCTAAAAGATTGGTTATATGCTTCATATATCCTTCTCACAAGTGACAATTGTCTCTCTCCATTGTAGGAAAACAAGTAAACCAAAGAAGGAAAGATCCTCAAGGAAATCCTACAATATTTCTACGAGGTGTGTTGATCATTCCATTCATGAGGTAGTTAAATTAAGTCAAATATGGTAGTTAAATTAAGTCAAATATCCTATAATTGTCCATATAATGTGGCTATTTCTTCATATGGTGATTTCTAATGCTTTGTATATTCAGCATAGTTGTGACTTTATTTATATATTATGGTGCCAAGGTTGTAATCCGAAATAGACACTTAAACCTACTGTATACACTATTGAGTCTAAATAATTTGGGAGTTTGTAGAAGCGGAGCATGTTAACCAAATTTAGCCTTCTCTGATTGATGATTAACTTTATCTTTTGTAAGCTTTTGGCTTGTTTCTATAATCTCATAAATCACAATTAAGTAAGGTGCATCCAAATAATTTGGTACCACTATCTACTTTGATGATGTGAATGTAGTTTGTTGTAAAGTGATGTTATGTAGACCTATTTCATAACGTGGTATCAACACCTACAGACTATTTTTTTGAAATCCTAAGACTAGACTATAGCAAATCTGCTCTCACTGTGAGGGGTGTTTTGATGTAGTAGTTGCTCTCTCAAAATTCAGAGGTATAGCCAGGGATGTTCTAACTTTAGGAAGGATAATGGAACATCGATTACCCCAAGTGTGTTATACACACATGCACCTAAGAGTCGTGCACCAATTTTATGAAATTGCAAATACGCTAATCAGTCCTAGGAGCATTAATAGTTAGTTGTTCTTAACCATTTGAGTTGCTTTGTTGTTTATCTAGACACACTTTTCTTGGCTGAATTTGTTGGTGTTATTTCTATTGAGTTCGTTTCCGTGTGATATATGGTCGATGGATAATTCAGTCGCCAAAATTTTGGTGCTAGTCTAACATGACTAAGAGATCAAGCAAGCAGATAGTACTCATGTTAACCAAGAATATCTTGCAGTCATCGACTCAGATGCATGGAAACCAATTTGCTGCTGACTTAATGATTCAGGCCTTCCGATCAACCAGCCCTATACTTGAGCCAATTGCTGAAACTGAAGAACAACAAAATCTGAGCACTCCATCTCCTGTTACTACCCAGGTAATTTCACAACATAGATTACCTTTTAAGACTTATAGCAAAAGACTGATCCTTTCCTTCTTTCCATCTTAAAAATCACAGCTGCTAACCGGAGAAGCGCCAGAAAGAGAACAGGAACCACGCTTCTCATCAACCACTCATGTATTCTTATGTCTTCAGCCTTGTAAATTTGAATCAATGATTCTAACAATTGGTTTTCTTTCATGCAGCCAATCATCAATGAAGAGGATGATGATGATGTCCACGTTGTTAGCACATCACCTCCTGAGTTGATTCAAGGTAGACCAGCTGACAAGACAAATTTTGATGAGCAAGGAACTCATCAAACGACCGATGGTATAAATATCAATCCATAGATCCTAATTTCTTTGAACAATTTTTCAACCATTAGCCTGCAAATTAATTCGATCTTTAATGAATACAGAAACCAACCTATTGATATACCTGAGCCGATCCAACAGTCTGCTGAGACAAATATTGATACATCCATTTTGACTAAATTGGCAGCTCCTTCTCAACGAGAGGTCCAACTGAAACAGGTATCGGCCATGTTTCCCTTTATGTTGTTCGTATATGTATCAGCCGATTTCTGACTTCATTTTTGCAGGCTCAAGATTCTCCTCCATTCAGCCTTCTAGAACTTGATCTAGAAGATTATCTTGTCGAAGAAATAAGCAGCTCATCATCAGCTCCAAGAGGATCTGAGATAACCTTAGCCGATGAAGTAAAAGAACGTCTACAAGATATGCTCGGCTATCTAGAGAAGGATATAGCTGAGTTAGTTCAAGATGCAGAACCGATCCACAACGCCTTCAAGGCCATCAAAAGTCAATTGGGTCCAGAGTTGCTCTCGGCTGTTTCTCTTGTGGCGTATATCGAGGGACAAGAATCCAAGGTCCTCGAAGCCAAACAACGTCAAGAGAGCCGGTTGATTCAACAAAATTTGACTGATCAGAAGAATGCTAGAAAACAGGAGGTCGTTGCTTTGAAATAAAAAATCAGTGATCTTAAACAGATTCCAGCCCAACATGATGAAAATATCAAACGGCTCAAGGATGAAGAAACCCGTCTTGAAGGTCTGTTAGCGAGAGTCCGTGCTGCCATCGAGGAAGAGGAGCAGAAGAAATCCCATGTCCCGGTGCTCATCAGCAAGGCAACCGAAGAACTTAGGCTCAAGGCTCAGCAGCTCCAAGTTCTGTATAAAGGTATCAAGCCGATACAGCTGATGATGATGACCAGGCAATCAGAGAGGTTGATGAAATCCGCCTACGTGCAGTAAAGGCGATCCAAAATGCCTTGGGTCTGTAATCGAAAATCAATGAAAAACCCCTTTATTTTGTAATATATTTGCGCTACAGGCGATGTGTATCACATCGGCTTTTACCTATAGGCTTAATTTTGTCTTGTATTATGTTTTGTTCTAAGGCGATACTCTCTAGTATCAGCTATTTCGAATTGAAGTCCGATCGGCTTTTAAGCATTGATTGGGCAATACTTCTCCAAATATTTTCCTTTGAGTATTCTATCTAGGAAATTCCTTGCTTCCCAATGCTTCCAAAATATAGGCATTGCCAGGTGCATATTGATTCACATGATAGGACTTTCCTCAATTAGGTATCTATTTGCCAAACTTTATTGTCTTTAGTCCCTATAGGTAATATAACATTCCAAACTAATTCACATTCCTGAAACTATTTAGGCTTAACCTTCTGTACATGGTATATGTGAGCCTAGAAAGTCAAATCCTTAACTTATTAGCCTCAATTGTAGCACCTAGTTGTAAGGATAAAACTAGATACACACCATATGTGAGCCTAGGGAGTCAAATCACAAATATGGCCATAAATAAGGGGCAATACCAAAGACAATGTTTTATTATAAAACATATTAATGCAAAGAAATACAACATTAGATATTAGCCAGCGAAAAGACACTCCGATCTTCAGGTGAAGACTCCAACACCAACAAGCCTAAACTCCTCCAGACTCTAGCAATCTTGTAACCATCCAGGATTTTTCTAAAGAATTGAAAAGTAAAGCAAGCGTAAGTACATATCGTACTCAGCAATATAATATAGGCTTCATAAAGCCCAAAACGCTAACACTGGTTTACTAGGATTAGCTTTTAGTGAGTCATAATTTTAGCAATTGAGTAGCAATAAGTTTAGCATAACTCCCAAATAACCACATCATCATGTAAACAAGAATAATGTATAGCACAAACAAATTAATCACATGTGTTCTTCTATTCCATGAGGAGTCCAGGCCGCTCGTGACTGAGAGCACGGCTGATATAATAGTTTAAAGACACTCTGCAGAGTTTGTATATCTTTACCCATAAGTCGTGATTTGCCCTTTCGCCCAAGGTCGCGAGCCTCTTTACCCACTTCGAATGAAGGTCGGCGGGATTAACTATGAAGCTTTTCGAAAGTCCCTTTAACAAGTTAGTAGCCGCTAGGTTTCAGCAGCTAGGCGAATGGAGCCCTATAACAGAGTGGCACATTCCATGCAGGCTATACACATGCTGAGAGACAAGAAGCCATTCTGCAGGCTAGGCCTATGCTTTGGTGCCTTTCGGTAACCACTAACGAGCTAGAAAAAGCTCACTTTACTTAGTTAAAGCCAAAGACGGAGCCATAGCTCTCACGTTATACTGTAAGTCCTATATCGCGTACAGATAAATCCTTAGAGAGAAGAATCTAGTTCATTATAAAACTCAATGCTCCTGCCCTGTTAAGCTAAGTTGCTAAAAAAACATATTTTAATGTTTATTGCATATACCATTAGTCAAGTTACAGATTATGGTTATTTATCTCGAACACTAGCAATAGCTACCCATATGCAAAATATTCCCAAGGTGGCAAGGAATCAAGATATTAAATATCTAGGATAAATTTCTAGGGGTAACAAGGTTGATACATGTGTTAACACCAAAATTTGGTAAGTTTATACCCTAAAAAGAAGGCGGTTGATGGTGTCCAAAACAAGGAAGTCTCTTAATTAAGAGATTTTTGGGAGCGAGCCTCAGCTCGACTGGCCAGGAGGGGTGGCGTAAGGCCACGCCTGGCCGGCCGGAGTTCGAGCCCCCACAGGGGCAGAATTTCCGGTTCCCACCCAAAAAATCCCCCTCGCTGTGCACGAGAGCCGGTGACTGCGTCTGAGCTACGGTGTAGCCTTCGGGTGATTCCGGCCTGATGATCTGTCCCGGTCACTAGCCCTTCGGGGCATGTGCCAGGGTTCGGGGGGTTTCACGACCGGGGTTATACAGTCCCTACCTATAACAAAGCCGTGAGGGCGGTTCATCCCTCACCGGTCGTGTTTTTCTTAATTAAGAGATTTTTATGAGCCGGCCAAGGAATATTCTTTAATATATTTGGGGAGACATGTCATCCAAGAGCTCCTCACGTGAGACAAAAGAACCAGATTGTTTGCATGAGGAAAAGCAGAGAGAAAATAGGAAAGGAACATGCGGCCGTTGGTTCTTGCCTTGCCAAAAGAAATTCAGTGAATGAAGCCTTGCAGGATCCGATAATCCAAAGCTCATGCAAGGCAAACTCTCTCTCGGTGTTGGGTGTTGGCTGTTGGAACCTAGAAAAATAGAGAAACATCTTTATAATTTGAAATAGATGGAGTACTTAGTATTTTCTTAAAAAACTTAAAATGTAGATATCTATAATAATGTATACAAGATGTACATTGTCATAACTTTTTTATTCAAACTCACACTACGTGAAAAAGGGCTTGTAGGAACGAGGCCTTTTTTTTCAGGGGCGGCTGGTGTTAGAGGCGCCCCTACAGTGGGTGTGCTTGGACCCCAGTAACCAAACTGCCCCTACAAATGGCACAGTAGGAGCGGCTGGTGTTTCCAGCCGCCCTTACATATGATGTCATTTGTAGGGGCGGCTCAATCACCAGCCGCCCCTGATGTTCCCATTTGTAGGGGCGGCTGGTGATTGAGCCGCCCCTAAAATGACCTACAAATGACCTACAGGTATACAACAGCAGCCACCCTTCTTCCTCCTCGGGTCACTCACTCCAACCCGTGAAAAAAAGGTTGGGAGGCCTTGTGCTCCTCCCAAAAATTGCTCTACTAAGAGGGGGAGGTTTTGCTCTCAAATACTTTGGTGGAGAGGTTGTAGAAGGTAAGAAAAGACTATTCCAACTATTTATTTAAAGTTTTAATGGTTGGTTAGTGAGTAATCCTAGATTTGCTTTTCTCTCTCTTCCATGGAGCTTGAGCTTTGTATGAAGCAAAGTAGACCCTAGTTTTGAAGCTATTAGTATCAATTAGTTAGAGAAATGAGTTTAGACCGTTTATTGGTCGATCTTGCTTGATTTTAGTAGAGAATAAACCTAGTTTCAAGTATGTGCTCATGTAGATCTAGTTCTAGATCTAGGATTTGTTTTTTCTTTTTCAATTTTCCCTAATTTTTTTTCTTTTTTTATTTCTTTTCCATAAAATTAGAATAGAGTTAGCATGAAACTAAGTGGTTAAAATATTTATTGTTGCTAATTGTTGACTTCCAATATCATTTATTTTGACCAATTAATATTGTTTAAAATAATTATGCACGAATAGGTAAATTAATTAGAGATTTAATAGTCTAAATTATGTCAATTAATTAGAACATTTATTAGTGCAACTTGCTTGATTTTAGTGCAGATTACGTACCCTAGTATCTGCAGACCCTAGTATCATGTATGTTTCATTTCATCTTGTTCTTGAAATATGATTTTCCTTTTTTATTTGGTAATGTATGTTGTGTGAAAAGTAGTGGTTCAAATATTATTTTCTAGTAATTATTGTCTTTATAGTTGTTTAATTTAACCATTTAATATATTTTGAAATATTTATGCTTTAATATACAATTAATTAGTTACCATGGTACTAGGTCAATAGTATGTACTATTTATTATTAAGAAACTAATTATTAATTTGATTCTTTTTATGTATTTTCTTTGTTTTTTGTTTTTAAAAGATGGATTACAGGAACTCTTGGATGTATGGTTCAAAAAGATTTAGGGTAGGTTTCCTTGAAGAGGTGGACAAATTTATTAAAACCGCAGAGAAGCATGCAGCGACATTGACAGAGAATAAGGATACAATTATCTGTCCCTGCAAAGATTGCAAGAACCGGCTGGCATTTACAGATGTGAGTACCATTAGAGACCACCTTATTTTGCGAGGATTTGTTCTGGACTACTTAGTGTGGATTCATCATGGTGAAACAATGGTTGGTGATGACAACGATGATGTTCTAGAAGTCGATGACAACGATGATGTTTTAGAAGTCGATGATGAAAGCCTTGAATTATTGTCCCAATACTTAAACGAGGTCGCTGAAAAAATGGATCATGACTTAGGCAATGAACAAGGTGGTGATGATGCTAGTGAGGGTCAAGCACGTGAGGGGGATGAAGATGATGTTGACAATTTGGAGCACATGCTTCGAGCATTTGGACCAAAAATTCTAAAGAACAAGAAAGGTTTAGAAAACCTATAAAGGGTGATAAAAGCATCGAAGGAGACTGTGTATGGTGTTGAAAAGGGTTGTCCGACACACTGGACACTGCTACGTTTTATGTTTGAACTACTCATTTTAAAGGCTAAGTACGGCTGGTCAGATTGTAGTTTCAATGATCTTTTGCATCTCTTAGCATGGTTGCTGCTACAGCCGAACTTGGTTCCCACCAACACATACCAAGCCAAGAAGGTGATAAGTCCATTGACAATGGGTGTTGAAAAAATCCATACATGCCACAATCATTGTATCCTTTTTCATGGTGAAACATTCAAGGACCTAGATAAATGTCCACGGTGTGGGGCTAGCCGGTATAAGAACAACGACATTTACAATGGGGATAAAGCCTCATCAGGGAACAAGAGGAAGAAGGGTGGTACAAAGGTGGTACAAGATTCTCATCCGCCATGTGAGGGCACTCCATTAGGCATCGATTCGAAGCAAAGAAGAATTTCAGCCTTGGTAATGTGGTACATGCCCGTGACTGACCGCTTGAGGCGTATGTTTCTGAACCCTAAGGAAGCCGCACTTATGACGTGGTGGGATGATGAGCGCAAGGTGCATGATGATAATATTGCACACCCAAATGATTGTACTTTCGGTGGCAAGCATTCGATGAGAAGCACAAAGATTTCAGTCTTGATCCAAGGAATGTACGGATTGGCTTGAGCACCGATGGAATAAATCCCTTCAATAAGATGATGAGCGACCATAGCACATGGCTGGTGATTTTGACCATGTACAATATCCCAACATATTTGTGTCAGAAGAGAAAGTACCTTCTCCTCACTATTCTTATTTCCGGCCCTAAACAACTAGGTATTGATATAGATGTGTTCTTGGAGCCACTAATGCAAGAAATGGAGAGGCTATGGAGGTATGGGGAGCCGATGTATGATGCGTTCCGACAGGAGGACTTCATATGTAGAGCAATAATATTTGTTACTACCAATGATTACCCCACGTTGTTTGCCTTGTCTGGACAGATCAAAGGAAAGATGGGATGCTTAGTTTGTTTGAATGGTACTAAATGGGTGTACCTACAGGGATCCAAGAAGGTTGTTTATCCAAGGAACCGGTGTTTCTTGAAGATAGGTCATAAGTACCACAGCAAATTGTACTTAAGATACTATGGCAACACCGCAGAGAATGAAGCCCCACCGGAGAGACGTCATAATGGACAACATGTGTACAAAATGGTGAAAACATACGCATCACCTATGGAAAGAAGAATCCAGATGGAACCAATAGAGATAGAAGTACACCTCCTATCGAAGGCGTACCTTTTAAGAAACAATCGATCTTCTTTCAGTATCTGCCTTATTGGTCAGACTTGGAGGTCCCCCATGCCATTGATGCGATGCATGTTCAGAAGAATATCTTTGAGAGTCTCATGGCTACCTTGATGGACACAGGCAAGTCAAAGGATGGTCTAAAATCACGGAAAGACATGGTGCAGCTGAAAGTGATGCCTGAGCTTCACCCAATACTTCAGGATAATGGAAAATACACTCTGCCCGCGGCTAGCTTTAACCTAACTCCAGATGAGAGGAGAGCTATATGCACTTTTATTAGTGAGCTCAAAGTCCCGACTGGATTCTCAGCAAACCCGAAGAAGCTAGTGTCGATGAAGGACCTATCATTTACACACTGCAAGGCTCATGACTGTCATGTGATGCTGACAGTGTTCCTACCAATTGCAATCAGGGCTATAAAGCCAGAGTTCTTGAAGATGGCCATCACCCACATGTGCTACTTCTTTTTGAAGATCTCATAGAAGATGATTCGTAGGGACGAGCTGAGTGACCTACATGATTTCATGGTGGAGACCTAGAATCAACTAGAGATGTGTTTGCCTCCTGCTTTCTTTGATATAATGGTACATCTCATGATTGATATGGTTCATCAGATACAGGCACTCGGCCCTTGCTACTTGCATGAAATGTGGTCATACGAGCGGTTCATGTCGGTTCTAAGCCGATACGTGCATAATCGAGCGTACCCAGAGGGCTCTATGATAGAGGGTTACAATACTAAAGAAGTTGTCGAGTGCTGTCAAGAGTGGCTAAAAGTACAGAGAGGGATTGGTAATCTCGATTCTCGTTACAAGGAAAGATGGTAGAAAAGCATTCATTGACCATGATTACAAAGAAGTGAATCGGGCGCATTATTGTGTCTTGCAGAGCACAAAACTGATGCAACCATACATTGATGAACACATGGCTATCATTACGACAGAGAGAAATGGTCGTTCAGATGATTGGGTCATAAAACAGCATAAGCAATGCCTAACTTCATGGTTGAAGGACCAGAACATACCACCTGGAGAAACTGGCGGCGTAACCTTCTAAATTATATGGCCCACAAGCACCTGACATTGTCCCTAAGACCTCTGTCAGCCATACTTGTGTACCACATAACTTGAAAAGTTCTGTCGGGTGAAACCCCGATGACACCATGATCCTCCAGGATCCACTTCTTACAAAGAACTTGCAGTATTACAACCATTTATACAAACATAGCGAGTAGTAGGAAGATTTACAAAAGAAGATTACAACACTTGATCAGAGTTTGATTAAACAAAACTTAACTGGGTTTGCGGAAGCGAGAAAAGAACTTTGTAGACGGAAGATATACGATCATGCCAAGCCCACTGGTATGACCAAAGTCAGCAACACTAGTCAACACCGCAATGGGGGTCAAACAAACCCCGAGTACAAAAGTACTCCATAAGACTTACCCGACCAAAAATTTTGGAGAAGACTCAGGAATGCTGGCTACTAGGAATCAAGGTGAGGCTTTAGCAAGAATCAAAGGACACCCTTTGCCAAAAGCATTTTTTTTTTAAAAACCAATCCTAATTATAGCACTCACTTGTCAGCCATGTACCAGATTCAAAACTTTCCATCATCAACTTCCATTATTACTACGATGCTGGTGCGAGGATCACGGCTCCCATATCGTGGAGCACACGACGATTCGAATCGCTTTATATACCCAAATGGGGGCTTCTAGCCGCACGATGTATGCAGGACTAACATCTTACATACATCAACTCACGCCCGGATTTCTCCCTACCGAACGGAGGTACCAGTACACCACCTCACTACGGCCGCTCGGTCACTTCGGCGATGCGCATCGTAGGATGGGCACATGCTACTTGTCCGTTCTAGTAAAAGATAGTCCAAGTGGAGTTTACCGCCATTAGCATGCGACTAGTACTATCCAATAACCTCATGATCCAAGGGCCAAGGCAACGAACGGTGCTTAACCGGCTCACGAGTGGGCGACACTACACCGGGGCACTAGCCCTTCCTGGTGCAAAGTCACTCCACCCGGCCTCAATTTATTCATCATCATGTTCTTGTTGTATACCATTGACCCCGTCGGAACAAGGGTAAACAACAAGCAACATCAGGTTTTCGTAAATTCCCCTTCGGGGAGTATAGTTCTCAATTTTAGAAAACATTTCATTTATAAAACCTATGCTATTCGCAAGACTAAGCATACTAAGCATTTTATAAATCAAAACAGGTATTCAGGGTAATATATCAAGGTACGGTAAATGCATCAAGATAGGATATCACTCAACTCCTACACCTAATGCATCATATCATCAACATAAAATTATAAAAGACTTTCGAATTCAAGGAAGGGTTTATATGCATCCGGGGCTTGCTGCGTTGCGAAGAAGGTTAACTTGTTAGTCTTGACATCAAACTCGTCGTGGATTCACCTTGTCGGGGTTGGATCACCGCGGATCTTCTTTAAAACTTGACCATCGCAACCCATCGCTCTCACGTGTACTATACGCACATGAAATGATGCATGTTTTAATGATATGCGTGACATGATGCGAAAAGATGCAATATGGATGAGACAACTCAACTTATTATTATCTTGAGTACAACTTTCCTTCACGGTATAATGATGCTAAGAGATCATCATTACCACCGACGACGATGGACTAACGATACACAAGCAACATAAAATGCCAAAGGTCATTTAGGGTTAATGACCTAGGGTCATCACTCAATCCCAAAATCAAACAACACTAATAGTGATTAAGAGTGATTACTAATTTATTGACCATTTTTACAGTTGTTGAAAGCCGCTAATTAAACTTAATAAGTAATTAGCTATTACTACACATGTGATGATGACTACTTACTAACACTACACAAACAAGCCATGAACCATTGGGAGGGTTTATGATTCATGGTCTTCATGTAATACCCCAAAAAAGGGAATCAACCCTAAGTGAATCCTATTATTATTTCCTTAAGCACTTTAATATTTATTAAGCATGTGAGCAATTCTATTTCTAGGCTATACCTAAACATGTCATGGACCAGGATGGTTTGCTGATCCCTGGGCTTCACATAATGGCACAAATCACTCAACAATTAAATTAGAAAACCAATTAAATAACGGTTACTTTATTAATCATTTTCACAGGCTTTAAATAAGGTGAAAATTAGTTATAAAAAACAAAGTTGCTCAAAACAGTGCACAAATTTTAGTGGAGGTCACTTTTAGCATGAAAAGCTTACTCCTAAATTTTCATGATTTTTTGGATTAATGTATTGCTCTACAAAAATCAAACACTAAGTATTTCTTAATTAAAGCATGCAATTATTAAATATGACAAAAACACTTTACATGCTGCAAACCTATTTTTATATGAAACTACATCTCATGAGGATCACACTCATATTTTTCTCATATTTTTATATGCCCAAAGTATTTAATTGCAAAAATATGAAAATCAGCTTTAGAAAACATATTTAGAAAAAAAGAAAAACCACCTCTTCCTCTTACGGGCTCATCAGGCGGCCCAGCCCAAGCCAAGACAAGTGCAGCGTGCGGCGGCCAGCCAGCACTCTCTCTGCTTGCGCGCTGCCTTCTCCTCTCCCTCTCGCCGACACTGGGCCCGGCACCCCCTTCTTCTTCCTTCTCGGTCGAACGGGCGCAGGGGCAGGCGGAAGCTTGGCCGGGCGGCGGCGGCGGTGGCGGCACGGTCGGCCGGTGGCGGAAACGTGGGCTGCCATGGGCTCTGGCGAGAGGCGCACCTGCTGGTGCCCTCGGCTTGACCGGAGGGTGACCGGGGCGAGCGTAGCAGTGGCCATGGCGGCTCGTCGAACTTGGACACGACGGCGCGGCGGCGGAAATGCCACCACCGGCGTTAATTGACCTGGATAGGGATTGATAAGGGTTCAGGGGACTCCCCGCGACTCGCTGCTCGGTTGGGTTGAGACGGTGATGGAACGGAGGGAGTTGGCCGCGGCGGAGATGGGTGTGACAGCACGAAGACGGCGGCGCTGCCGCGTTCCGACGAGATTGCGATGGTAGAACTCCAACGGTTGGTTTGTGAAGCTATAGAAGGTCGAGGCGATGCGAGTGGTGGGGTTAATTGCGCTGGAGATGCTCGGGAGGTGGCTAGCACGGCTAACGAACTCGGCGGCGCTCGGCGACCGGCTCAGAGAAAGAAGAAGCGCTTGCCGTTTATTCCGGCGACGATAGTTCGCGACTGCGTGCTCAACTGAGTCGCCAGGAGATAGCGGAAGGGTGGACAAGGTGGCAGGGGCGATGATAGTGCAAGGAGCTTGAATTTCACGGGCGAACTCACGGCGGTTCGACCGGCCGGAGATGGAAAAGGCGACGACGACGGTCGGCATGGTGCTTTATAAGGCAAGGGAAAGAATGGAGGGGTGGCTAGCACCTTCGCGAGCGTGCCCATGTGGTTGGCTGCACGTCTCGGCCGGCGAAGGCGCGAGAACGCCACGGCGATGGACGACCGGCGGCACACCGGCAAAAGCCAGCAGTGGCGGCAGAGGAGTGGCTCGGGTACTGTAGCAGTGTCCCCCTCCCTTCCCTGATTTTCTTCAAATTTCTCCAAACTTCATGTAACCACTTGAAAATACTCCAAAATAGAAGTTGTGCAAAATAATGAGCTCTACAACTTCTATTAAAGAAGTTTCATCAAATTTCAAATATTTTTGAATTTGCAGTTTGAAATTGAAAAAAGGATTTAAACTCCAACTTTTGGGAATTCAAAATTACTTTTAAATTTTGAATAAAAGATGAAAATCTCCAAAAATAAAAGTTGTTCTATTTCTCAAGATCTACAACTTTCATTTAGAAAGTTTTTCATGAAACCAAATAATTTTTGAATTGAAGTTTAAAACTTAAAAGGGGACATTTTCCAATTTGGAAAACTTTTGAAATTAGTTCAAATTTTATTTAAAAACTTGAAAAACTTTATATACCAAAGTTGTAGAGCTCAAAGAGATGCACAAACTGTATTTTGGAAGTTTTCCCAAATTTTGAATATTTTGAGATGAAATTGAGAAAGGGGTAAAACACCTTTTAAATTTAGGGTTTTGAAAAGGAAATTCAAATTCAAACTTTGGGCAATTAATTAATGATGTTGTGGTACTTTTCAAAACCACCCAATAGTACACTTTCAAAGTATAAAGTTCATACTTTGAAATAGTGCTATTGGTTAGCAACTTTATTGGGAAAATTAATTATGGTTAGCTCCCAGAAATTGAAAATGAAATTCAAATTTCAACACTTAACCAAATATGGAAAGAGTTGGCATTTGAATTCCAAATTCAATTTTTGTTCTTGCTTTGCATCATTTGACTTGTAAAACATATTTGGAAGGTGAAACATAGTTAGCCACACACTCTCGAACATCAAGGTTGGTTTTAGTGGATTACTTTTATAAACAATATTAAACATGCAAGTGGAATTTAATTGCTTTTCCACCCTATTCTAATTGGCAAGCATAACAAGCTATACTAAAGATTATTAATCATGACCAACATCTCAAAACATGTTTAACATACAAGACAAAGCATTAGCCATGCAAGGATCGCTAAGACCATGAAATGCACTAATGTACTTAATGCTTGGTGATTAACCTAATGATGCATATGATCACATGTTAATTGCATTCTCATTGAATTGATAAACATGATGCTTAATGCATAATATGATGACATGGTGGGTTTATGGTGGGTTTAGGTTAACGTAACACCAGGGGTGTTACATTATATCCCACTTAACAGGAATCTCGTCCCGAGATTCAAGGGTTTGGGTTAAGTAATGGAAAAGGAAATGTATCAAGCATATTGATTTGTAAGAAATTCATAAAGCAGCAAGGATTGGGTTGGAGGATTCCAATTAAATCCAGAGAGATCGGTGAAAGAAAATGCAACAATGATGGGGTTTGAGTAATGGAAAAGAAAATGTGTCAAACACATTAAGTTTCAAGAATCTCACAGGGCAAGAAAATTGGTTTCAAGAGTACAACCAAGATTAATATATGGTTGCAAGGCTAAAACTGAATAAATTTTGGATTCACAAAAATAGGTTCAGTATATACAAGAAATTGGGATTTCGAAGAATAATCCCAAAGGAGCACTTTAATTGTGCAAAGCAACGGAGGATGATCATTGATCTCAATACAAACGAGCGCCCAGCAGTAACTCATGTGGCTGCAGCACACAGGAGACCCCAAGTTTCGACGCTTTATCGAGATCGTGAATCATGGTACCATCGCAAAGCACCATTTCGGTGACTCCCGCATGAAATATGTCGAAATGACGAGGTCAAGGAAAATTAGCGTGTGTCATTATTAGAAAGACCAAAATAAGACACATGCATAGACGAGGAAATCAAAGTTATCTTCAGGTATTTGCTAAGCAAAAGTCCCTTAGCAAATCGAGATATAGGACGAGATCAGTGGGATCTGAATAGCTATGCAATCAATAGCTATTGTTGGATTAAAGAATGACATGTTTCCTTTATCTTATATGATATGTATGATGCACGCTCATCCTATACGTCTTCACGACGATAGTTAGCACACCACTCACAACTCACTTTAGGGCAATACTTTATACATTAGTCTTGCAGAGTGAGACAGGATACAGAAAGACTCTTGGCAAGGCACTATCGATAAAGTTGACTCTTCATTGGATTTCCGCGAAAAGACTCGAAGATTCTTCAGGGTTGTTGAGGATTATCCGAAAAGTCTTCTTGACAGCTTGCAGCAACTTTAGGAAAAACGTAAGACAAGTTTTAACATTGTTTCGTCAAAAACTTTTAATTATAAATTCATTTTGAAGTTTTTCGCAGATAATAATACTACAAGTATCTTTGTAAGAATCGCTGATACCATTCTCCCTGTGGCGTAACCTTCTAAATTATATGGCCCACAAGCACCGACATTGTCCCTAAGACCTCTGTCAGCCATACTTGTGTACCACATAACTTGAAAAGTTACGTCGGGTGAAACCCCGATGACACCATGATCCTCCGGGATCCACTTCTTACAAAGAACTTGCAATTATTACAACCATTTATACAAACATAGCGAGTAGCGGAAGATTTACAAAAGAAGATTACAACACTTGATCGAGTTTGATTAAACAAAACTTAAGCGGGTTTTGGAAGCGAGAAAAGAACTTTGTAGACGGAAGATATACGATCATGCCAAGCCCACTGGTATGACCAAAGTCAACAACACTAGTCAACACCGCAACAGGGGTCAAACAAACCCCCGAGTACAAAAAGTACTCCATAGAAGACTTACCCGACCAAAAATTTTGGAGAAGACTCGGGGAATGCTTTGGCTACTAGGAATCAAGGTGAGGCTTTAGCAAGAATCAAAGGACACCCTTTGCCAAAAGCATTTTTTTTTTTTTAAACCAATCCTAATTATAGCACTCACTTGTCGACCATGTACCAGATTCAAAACTTTCCATCATCAACTTCCATTATTACTACGATGCTTTGGTGCGAGGATCACGGCTCCCATATCGTGGAGCACACGACGATTCGAATCGCTTTATATACCCAAATTTGGGGCTTCCTAGCCGCACGATGTATGCAGGACTAACATCTTACATACATCAACTCACGCCCGGATTTCTCCCTACCAGAACGGAGGTACAGTACACCACCTCACTACGGCCGCTCGGTCACTTCGGCGGTGCGCATCGTAGGATGGGCACATGCTACTTGTCCGTTCTAGTAAAAGATAGTCCAAGTGGAGTTTACCGCCATTAGCATGCGACTAGTACTATCCAATAACCTCATGATCCAAGGGCCAAGGCAACGAACGGTGCTTAACCGGCTCACGAGTGGACGACACTACACCAGGGCACTAGCCCTTCCTGGTGCAAGTCACTCCACCCGGCCTCAATTTATTCATCATCATGTTCTTGTTGTATACCATTGACCCCGTCGGAACAAGGGTAAACAACAAGCAACATCAGGTTTTCGTAAATTCCCTTCAGGGAGTATAGTTCTCAATTTTAGAAAACATTTCATTTATAAAACCTATGCTATTCGCAAGACTAAGCATACTAAGCATTTTATAAATCAAAACAGGTATTCAGGGTAATATATCAAGGTACGGTAAATGCATCAAGATAGGATATCACTCAACTCCTACACCTAATGCATCATATCATCAACATAAAATTATAAAAGACTTTCGGAATTCAAGGAAGGGTTTATATGCATCCGGGGCTTGCCTGCGTTGCAGAGAAGGTTAACTTGTTAGTCTTGACATCAAACTCGTCGTGGATTCACCTTGTCAGGGTTGGATCACCGCGGATCTTCTTTAAAACTTGACCATCGCAACCCATCGCTCTCACGTGTACTATACGCACATGAAATGATGCATGTTTTAATGATATGCGTGACATGATGCGAAAAGATGCAATATGGATGAGACAACTCAACTTATTATTATCTTGAGTACAACTTTCCTTCACGGTATAATGATGCTAAGAGATCATCATTACCACCGACGACGATGGACTAACGATACACAAGCAACATAAAATGCCAAAGGTCATTTAGGGTTAATGACCTAGGGTCATCACTCAATCCCAAAATCAAACAACACTAATAGTGATTAAGAGTGATTACTAATTTATTGACCATTTTTACAGTTGTTGAAAGCCGCTAATTAAACTTAATAAGTAATTAGCTATTACTACACATGTGATGATGACTACTTACTAACACTACACAAACAAGCCATGAACCATTGGGAGGGTTTATGATTCATGGTCTTCATGTAATACCCCAAAAAGGGAATCAACCCTAAGTGAATCCTATTATTATTTCCTTAAGCACTTTAATATTTATTAAGCATGTGAGCAATTCTATTTCTAGGCTATACCTAAACATGTCATGGACCAGGATGGTTTGCTGATCCCTGGGCTTCACATAATGGCACAAATCACTCAACAATTAAATTAGAAAACCAATTAAATAACGGTTACTTTATTAATCATTTTCACAGGGCTTTAAATAAGGTGAAAATTAGTTATAAAAAGCAAAGTTGCTCAAAACAGTGCACAAATTTTAGTGGAGGTCACTTTTAGCATGAAAAGCTTACTCCTAAATTTTCATGATTTTTTTGGATTAATGTATTGCTCTACAAAAATCAAACACTAAGTATTTCTTAATTAAAGCATGCAATTATTAAATATGACAAAAACACTTTACATGCTGCAAACCTATTTTTATATGAAACTACATCTCATGAGGATCACACTCATATTTTTCTCATATTTTTATATGCCCAAAGTATTTAATTGCAAAAATATGAAAATCAGCTTTAGAAAACATATTTAGAAAAAAGAAAAAACCACCTCTTCCTCTTTTTCGCTCTCATTGCGGCGGCCCCAGCCAGTGCCAAAGACAAGCAGGCCAGTGCGCCCCAGGCCAGCATCTCTGCTCCTGCGCGCGCTGCCTTCTCCTCTCCCTCTCGCCGACATCGGGGCCGGCACCCCCTTCTTCTTCCTTCTTCGGTCGAACGGGCGCAGGGGGGCGGAAGCTTGGCCGGCGACGGCCGGCGGTGGCGCACGGTCGACCGGTGGCGGAAACGTGGGCTGCCATGGGCTCGGGCGAGAGGCGCACTGCCGGGTGCCCTCGGCTTGACCGGAGGGTGACCGGGCGAAGCGTAGCGGGCCATGGCGGCTCGTCAAACTTGGACACGGCAGCGCGGCGGCGGAAATGCCACCACCGGCGTTAATTGACCTGGATAGGGATTGATAAGGGTTCAGGGGACTCCCCGCGACTCGCTGCTCGGTTGGGTTGAGACGGTGATGGAACGGAGGGAGTTGGCCGCGGCGGAGATGGGTGTGACAAAGATTTAAGACGGCGGCGCCGCCGTTCCGACGAGATTGCGATGGTAGAACTCCAACGGTTGGTTTGTGAAGCTATAGAAGGTCGAGGCGATGCGAGTGGTGGGGTTAATTGCGCTGGAGATGCTCGGGAGGTGGCTAGCACGGCTAACGAACTCGGCGGCGCTCGGCGACCGGCTCGAGAGAAAGAAGAAGCGCTTGCCGCTTATTCCGGGCGACGATAGTTCGCGATCGCGTGCTCAACCGAGTCGCCAGGAGATAGCGGAAGGGTGGACAAGGTGGCAGGGGCGATGATAGTGCAAGGAGCTTGAATTTCACGGGCGAACTCACGGCGGTTCGACCGGCCGGAGATGGAAAAGGCGACGACGACGGTCGGCATGGTGCTTTATAAGGCAAGGGAAAGAATGGAGGGTGGCTAGCACCTTCGCGAGCGTGCCCATGTGGTTGGCTGCACGCCTCGGCCGGGCGAAGGCGCCGAGAACGCCACGGCGATGGACGACCGGCGGCACACCGGCAAAAGCCAGCAGTGGCGGCAGAGGAGTGGCTCGGGTACTGTAGCAGTGTCCCCCTCCCTTCCCTGATTTTCTTCAAATTTCTCCAAACTTCATGTAACCACTTGAAAATACTCCAAAATAGAAGTTGTGCAAAATAATGAGCTCTACAACTTCTATTAAAGAAGTTTCATCAAATTTCAAATATTTTTGAATTTGCAGTTTGAAATTGAAAAAGGATTTAAACTCCAACTTTTGGGAATTCAAAATTACTTTTAAATTTTGAATAAAAGATGAAAATCTCCAAAAATAAAAGTTGTTCTATTTCTCAAGATCTACAACTTTCATTTAGAAAGTTTTTCATGAAACCAAATAATTTTTGAATTGAAGTTTAAAACTTAAAAGGGGACATTTTCCAATTTGGAAAACTTTTGAAATTAGTTCAAATTTTATTTAAAAACTTAAAAAACTTTATATACCAAAGTTGTAGAGCTCAAAGAGATGCACAAACTGTATTTTGGAAGTTTTCCCAAATTTTGAATATTTTGAGATGAAATTGAGAAAGGGGTAAAACACCTTTTAAATTTAGGGTTTTGAAAAGGAAATTCAAATTCAAACTTTGGGCAATTAATTAATGATGTTGTGGTACTTTTCAAAACCACCCAATAGTACACTTTCAAAGTATAAAGTTCATACTTTGAAATAGTGCTATTGGTTAGCAACTTTTATTGGGAAAATTAATTATGGTTAGCTCCCAGAAATTGAAAATGAAATTCAAATTTCAACACTTAACCAAATATGGAAAGAGTTGGCATTTGAATTCCAAATTCAATTTTTGTTCTTGCTTTGCATCATTTGACTTGTAAAACATATTTGGAAGGTGAAACATAGTTAGCCACACACTCTCGAACATCAAGGTTGGTTTTAGTGGATTACTTTTATAAACAATATTAAACATGCAAGTGGAATTTAATTGCTTTTCCACCCTATTCTAATTGGCAAGCATAACAAGCTATACTAAAGATTATTAATCATGACCAACATCTCAAAACATGTTTAACATACAAGACAAAGCATTAGCCATGCAAGGATCGCTAAGACCATGAAATGCACTAATGTACTTAATGCTTGGTGATTAACCTAATGATGCATATGATCACATGTTAATTGCATTCTCATTGAATTGATAAACATGATGCTTAATGCATAATATGATGACATGGTGGGTTTATGGTGGGTTTAGGTTAACGTAACACCAGGGGTGTTACAGAAACCATAGATTCTATTACCATCAGTAGGTTGGCGGAGGGGCCTTCAAGACAGGTGACATCTTGGAATTCTTATGACATCAACAGTTACACATACTATACACACACAAAGGAGAGTAAATGTGTGAACCAAAACAGTGGCGTTCGAATAGAGGCTTTGGATGGATTGGAATGAAAGGTCCAGTTCTTTGGAATAATTAAAGATATATGGGAACTTGACTATGGAAGGGATATAAAGGTGGCCATTTTTTGATGCCGCTGGATCAAGCAACATCAATTCAATGAGATCGGATTGAGGGTCGTAGACCTCCAGAACATAGGTACCACAATGACCCTTGGGTGCTCGCTTCATGAGTCTCACAAGTTTTCTATATGCCCGACCCGCAAAGTAATCTCCCCCCAAGAAGAAGACAAAGCACGTGGTTGCATCCGGGAAACAACACATTATCGAAGTTGATGGCGTGGACAATGTTGAAGCTTACAATAAGTATGATGAGATGCCGCTATTCATAGACTTTTGTAGGAAGATAGATGTTGTGGAAAAGAACCTGCGCAAGCACATACTGCCATGGGAGAGAAAAGGAGTCAAGGGGAAAGTTGTTACGGCGGGTCCTACCTAGTTTGTGTAAGTGTGTGTGTTCATAAGACTACATTCATGTATGTGTGTCAGGCTACATTCATGTATGTCTGTGAGACAATATTCATGTATGTCTATGAGACAACATTCATGTATGTGTGTTTAAGACTACATTTATGTATCCGTGTTTAAGACTACATTTATGTATGTGTGTTGGAGACATATGTTGAGTTTTGTTATCAATGTATGCTAAGAATTTGCCAAATGAAAAAATGACCAATATAGAAGTTGTAGATCATGATGAGTTATTCAACTTTGGTATTCATCACTTTTTTCAGTTGAAATAATTTCGGGGCTCCAATTATAGTCGGAACTTATCAATTTCAAATTTTAAAATTTAAAATTTAAAAACATTATGACATCAAGTTTTGGCCAAACTTAAATGCTAGAGAACTTAAATTCCTTTTCATTTTTTTTTGTTAAATATCTATATAAATATGTATATAAATTTATATTAAAATATGAACAATATATATCCATTTATATATATATTTTTTTTTAAATAGAATTTATCCTGTTTAACTAACAAAAACAAAATAAATAAGAAAAAGCTAATTTCTTTGTAGGGGCGGTTAAATCAGGAACCGCCCCTACAAATGCTCCTCCGTAAAAAATGTAGAAGAGCCGCGCTGGCTCTAAGTTTGGGCGCTCTTCTCGTGTGACGCCAGCCGCCGGGGCTGCTAAAATTTCATGCCGCCGGCGCTCGCCGCCCTCCCCCTCCCCTCCCTCTCCTTCCCCGTGCTTCCCTCCCCCCCCCCTCTCCTTCCCCGTGCTTTCCTCCTCCTGCCCTCCGGCTAGGGTTTGAGGCGCGCTGCGGCGGGCCTACTCCCTCTTCGACTGGCACGGGTTGAACACCGGCGACCTCACCCGTCGGCCCCCGGATCCGGCGTGCTCCCGGCCCTTCTCCGGCGGGGCTTTGACGCGGCGGTGGGCCTGCTCCCTCCTCGGCTTCCATGGGCTTCACCACAGGTGACCTCCCCCGCTAGCCCTTGGATCCGATGCGCTCCCTCCTCCGACGAGGCTTTGAGGCGGCGGTAGGCCCGCTTCCTGTGCTTCGTCGGCTAGGGGACCGAAACCCTACCTCCGCCGCCTAGTCACGGCGGCTAGGGTTTGCACGGCCGTCACCGTCTTCCCCATCTCGACGGCGGCCCGTGCCCGAGGGGCTCCTCCCTATCTCGGACCTCTTCGTCCTTGTCCTTGCGGGGGAGGGGGGATTGCGTCTTGTGCAGGTAAGCAGATAGGAGGGTCTCCTCCATTCCCCAACCCTTACTCCTCCATGCCATGAGATTATCTTTTCAGCTTGATCTGATTGCAAGTGTATGTGCTCTACAAAATAATTGCTAGGCAGTGTAGTTGATTAATCTGTTAGTTCACTTTTCTGGTAGTTGATTAATCTGTTAGTTCAATATCTACAATAGGGTAATCAGCTTGATCTAATTTTTCTGTTATGGTGGTTGTCCATGCATATATGCCAATGCCAATGGTTTATGGTTAGCAGCTTGATCTGATTACATACTGCCAATGCTCTGTGATGCTTGTTTCAGTTATCATGGTTGGGTAATACTTGCTGCCTGTTTTAGTTATCATGCTTGTTTCCTGTGATACTAGCCAATGCCTGTGATGCTTGTTTCAGTTATCATGGTTGTTTCAATTATCATGTTTGTTTTAGTTACTTTGATATACTTTGATATTCATGGTGTAAATGGCTCCTGCACTTGTAATACTAAACTCCAAATGCTGCAATATGGATGCACTTGTTTCAATTAGTTGTAAATGCTGCTGCACTTGTCTCAATTAGTTGTAAATGGATGCTACACTTGTAATACTAAACTCTGCAATGATGAGGCAATGCCCCTCTCTACTTTTGGAAATTCTGGACACATTTGGAAGATGTCCTTGTTTGACCTGTTTAGCTTGTGGATCTATTCTAGAACTACAGCTTGTTTGACCTGCTTCTCTTCTCTTCTCCTCTCTGTTACTTGTACTGTTGCTGCTAGACAGTCCTAATCCCCACTGATGTTTACAAATGCTCAATGATTGCTGTTTCTGTTTCTCCTCTCCTCTGCACGACTTCTACTGCTGCTGCTTCTCTTCTCTGCACTACTACTGCTGCTGCTTCTCTTCTCCTTTGTGCTACTACTACTACTGCTGCTGCTTCTCTTCTCTTCTCCTCTCTGTTACTTCTACTACTGCTGCTGGATAGTTGTTGACGGTCGTTAAGTACCAAATATAACCGTCAACTATTGCATAATTTGATATAAAATAAATCACAAAGCATAGTTGTAGGTTTTGATTCTAATGAGTTCCATGAGTTTTAGTTCTAGGTTTATTTGTGGATGTCCCCTGATTAGCCGGATAGTGGTAGTCCGCGTAGGTGACAGCTACGTTGGTTCCTCTATAGTCCACTTTCCGTTGATAGGATTGATAGGCTTATAGGTTCTTGGTAGGAGAGAACTCTGATTTCTGCTCTTATTCAGGATACTTGCCCAGTTAGAACGGTATTATTCAAAGCTTACCGGTTGTCGGAACTAGAAGTCATTAGCTATTTCCTCTTTCTCGATATTTATCTTGCCTAATTGTTGGGTTAAGTCTATAGACTTTGTCATCATCACAACTGTTCTCTGTGGATACGATATTTAAAACCTCCAGGTAAAATGTGACATTGGTACGATATCTGTGCGCTTGCGGATAATCTTACTTAAATCTTATTTAAAGGAGTGCAGTTAATTTATACCAACAAGCATTTTTGGCGCCGTTGCCGAGGAACGGTTTGCTGATTTTGACTTAGTTTATCTTAATCTTGTATTATACTTTTATCTTTTCCTATTTTATCCCATTCTCTTCATTATTTTTGTGTTCATCCTTATGGATGCTTTTAATTCTATTTCTATCTGTCTTTATGGCATGCGCGAAAGCTTCGGACCACCAAAATCTAATGAACCTATCACAACACCTGGCTATGAGCTGCGCCCATGTCTAATTAATATGATTCGGGATAAACCCTTCTCGGGAGAAGGTAACGAAAACCCAAACTTACATCTACGAGAATTCGAGCAGACCTGTGCATGCTTGCGCATTGCTGGTATGTCTGATAAGACTATTAGATGGAAGCTTTTTCTATTTTCCTTTCAGAAAAAGCTAAACGTTGGTATAATCGAGCCGTAGAGAGTATACAAGGTGATTGGAAAATGTTATACTCTGAATTCTGTTTACATTTCTTTCCCATCTCCAAGGTAGCTAGCCTTCAAAAAGAGGTTCTAACTTTTAGGCAACTAGAACAAGAATCTCTTAGTAAATCATGGGAGCGTTTTAATGAACTTATCACATTTGGTCCTGACCTTGGTTTTCCAGACCCCATGCTTCTTCAACATTTTTATTTGGGTCTTACCAAAGAATCTAAGGAATCCTTTGATTTAGCCTCTGGAGGAGCTTTTCTTCACTTGTCTATAACTGAAGCTAGACCGATGCTAGAAAAGGTTGTTCAAGCCTATCCTAAGCTCTCCGAGGAAGAGAAGGAATCATCTCCCAAACAAGAAGAGGAAGTTTTGGTAGCTGAAACACAATCACCCCAATCTCAAGATTTAGCTATCAATTCTAAACCATCAAAACCTCACAATGATGATTTAGACTTCAGTTAGCTAAGATGCTTGTACATCGATATAAATCAGACCTTCTTAGAAGAGCATCTTGGAAAAAGTGTCCTCAACTTCCTTTCCCTCCTAAAGGACATCAAGAAGAATACATGGATGGCATGTCTAGTGACCCCATAGAAGGAGAGCTAAGCCACTTGTCGATACGGGATGTAGACGGCTATTCACCAGCACGGCTCCCGTCAGGACAAAAGCAAGAAGGCTAGATCCGAGTAGATAACAGATCATCCTAGTTAAACAAATAGAAAGTAACTTCTATAATAGGAGCGGAACTCTTCCTACAAGTCCGACTAGGATTAGAAACCGCAGCTCTGGCTCCTTTCCTCTTATAAAAAAGGAGCCGAGCACCCTCTTTTGTAAATGCATTTAACAACACACAATCACACATCAATCCAACACAAAAGGCCAAGGCCGACCGAGTAGAGCTTTTACTCGACGACGAGGGCTCGAACCAGATAAACCGTGTGCCTCTCGCGTGAAACCACCGAGTTCTAGTTATTCGCCGAGATCCGAATCAATCGCTACGGAACCCCGGCGGCGTGCTATCGGTGGCTAAACACCGACACCGGGCGCCGGGGTAGGGGCTTTCGGCGAAAAATAACGTCAAAGGCTCAACGGACCTACACACGATGATTTTCCCGCCAGGATCAACTTTCGTCTTCGGAAGCTGGGTCTGCGAAGCAGACGATCAAGGAATTATCCATAGTCGACTACTTCAAGAACCCGAGCTGAAGATACAAGAAATTTTTTCAAAAATCAAGCTGACAGAGGAAACCGAAGACTCAAATCTACAAGACAAGCCGAGTTCTTTTTACTACGGCCTCAACATCTCGGCACGGATATATCAAAATCTCATTCAGAAGGCAATGGAATCTTACAATCTCGCCCAATAGAACGTCTTCAAGCAAGATAAGTACTCCACCTCCCTTCCTTTTCAATATGGTAAACCCTTAGAAGAGGAAGAATCTGGCTATCCACCCAGTAAGCACGAAGAAGTGTTCATGATGAGACAACCCCTGGTACCACCAATCCAACCCGACTACAGATCTTCAGAAAAATCAGAAGCGGATATCCCACAAAACTCTACCACAAAAGAAGGGGAAACTGACAGCCAGAGGGCAGCGAGAGAAAGAAGAAAAAGAAAAAGGGGGGACAAGAAACCGAGTTCAGGAACGCAGGGAAGCGTGGTGCAAATACGAAGAGGACTTAGCCGAGTACAACCGAAATAGAGCCGAGAAAGAAGCCGAGGAAAGATGGGCGACAGCTGGAACCAGACTTGATCCAGTCAACAAGATACAAGAATTAATGAATGAAATCAACGCCATACAACGACCAAGTGAAGAACAAGCCAGGCTTCGAAATCTACTCAGAGATACCGCGCAAAGAATACAAGATGACCGAGTACCTCCCCGTCATATACCATCTGAACAGACAAGTCAAAGAATTCGGAGAGTTTTCGTGTTCAAAAGGTTATCGACTCCAAACCATAGCAGAAGAACTCAACCACATCATGATTGGATCGAGAGAACAGGAGAAAATAGAGGGAGATTACCAACACCACCTCGAAGCCCTCCCAAGGTTATTTCAAGATACGACAGTCAGGCAGACTCCGACTACAAGCCAGAAAAAGTACCTGACAGATTTCCTTGCTTCGCAGGAAGACTACTTATAGTCAAGTTACCTCACAAATTCAAACCGTCCAATCACTCAAAATATGATGGCAAGACAGAACCAATGCAATGGCTTAGAATTTACTCTCAATCAATAGAACTAGCCGAAGGAGATGACGACATTAAAGCACTATTTTTTCCAATGGCACTAGAAACATTACCACTTCAATGGTTCGACAAATTACGACCGGATCCATCAAAACATGGGGCGATCTTCGAAAAAGCTTTCTCACGAAAATTTCTCAGAATACTCATCCACCCAATAACACAAGACGAATTAAAGGGATTGAAACAAAATCCGGAGAAAGCCTCGAGAGACTTCTATAAAAGATTTGGGGAGCTCAGAGCGCAAGTACACGACATCACCGAGAGAGAAGTAATAGAAACATTTTCGTATGGTTTGAAAGTAAGATGGATGTTTCACGACTTCGGCAAAGAAAACCCACGAACAAATGACGAATTCAAAAGAACAGTTGAAAAGATGATTACCTTCAGAAGAGAAGACACGAGAAAGATTTCTAGATAACAGGAACAACTCAGAAAGAAGAAACAACACGTATAGAAGAAACAACTCGACGATCAAAACAACCCAAGATGGAACAGCCAAGACAACTCGAGATACCAAGACAACTCTAGATTCCAAGACAACTCAAGAAGATGGAACAACCAAGACAATAGATAGGAGTACCACAACAAAAAAGAGATATTCGAGACAATGTGGTGGCCTCCACGAAAGAAAGAAATACTACCCGGCAAAAAAAAGTTTGAAGATCCGAGAATATAAAATGCATCTATCACCCAACAGAAATTCACCCTATGGGAGAGTGTCGCATCTTCCAAGAAAGATATATGAAGAAGGACAAACAAGACAAAGAAGAAAACAGAGAGAAGAAAGAAGAAGATAACCCAACCGACAACGGATTTTAAAATCCAAGAGCAACAGTATCAGTAATATTCTCAGGAGTCCCTGGTTCCAGAAGCAAACAAGAAGACAAACTTGCATGGCGAGCAATCATGGCAGCAGAACCAGCAACACCCAGATATTTAAACTGGTCTCAATATCCAATTCAGTTTTCACGTGAAGATCAATGGACAAGTGTTGGGAATGCGGGACTATATCCATTAGTACTCGGACCAACAATTGCCGCCATAACAAAGAACAAAGTACTCATTGATGGAGGAGCAGGACTTAACATCATATTTTTAGACACCTTGAAGAAGATGGGACCAGAATTTTCAAAAATGATCACGCCAACAAGTATACCATTCTACGGAAATAGTACCCGGAGACCAACTATGCCTCTCGGACAAATTACACTACCAAGAACATTTGGAAATCCTACAAATTATCGCACGTAACTCATCAAATTCGAAGTTGCAGATTTTGAATCATCATATCATGCAATATTGGGAAGACCAAAGACTAGCAAAATTCTTGGCTATACCACACTATCCATATCTACTACTCAAAATGCCAGGACCACACGGAGTACTTTCTCTCGAGAGGAGACCTAAAACGAGCCTACGAATGCAATGTGCAAGCTATACTGAGATATCCTCAAAAGTACAAGGCAAAATCAACTCGGCGGTTGCGTAAATAAGAACGTAAGAACTAGAGATCTCCAGCCAAAAAAAAAAGCACCCTCACAACAAACTGAAGGTGAAGGCACCAAAAAAGATTGATCTAGGGACAAAGGCGATCCATCCAAGACTGCCACGATCGGTGCACATCTACCTATCAAATAGAAACTCGCGCTCACCAACTTCTTACGGGACAACAAGGATATATTTGCCTGAAAACCGGCTGATATGCCTAGAGTCCCAAGGGAGTTGGCTGAGCACAAAATTGAAGTCAACAAAGGAGCAAAACCGATCAAGCAAAGACTACGACGTTTTTCACCAGACAAGAAGAAAGCAATAAAGAAAGAAATAGCCTGACTACTAGGGCAGGATTCATAAAAGAAATCTTACATCCAGATTGGTTGGCAAACCCCGTTCTGGTACACAAAAAGAACAAGAATGAATGGTGTATGTGTGTTGACTACACAGACCTCAACAAACATTGTCCTAAAGATCCTTTCGGTTTACCTGCACTGATCAAATAGTAGACTCAACAAAGAGGATTAGCTTTATTATCCTTTCTAGATCGCTACTCGGGATATCATCGGATCGCACTAAAAGAAGAAGACCAAAGCAATACTTCTTTCATCACACCTTTCGGCGCCTATTGTTACAAAACAATGTCTTTTGGGCTCAAAAATACAGGGGCAACATACCAAAGAGCAATTCAGTCTTGTTTAGGCGATCAAATTGGAAAGAACACAGAAGCATATGTGGATGACGTAGTCGTCAAAACAAAGAACTCGGATTCCCTGATTGAAGACCTACAACAAACCTTCAACAATCTCAAAAAATGGAAGTGGAAACTCAATCCCAACAAGTGCGTATTTGGCGTATCATCGGGACAACTACTCAGATTTCTAGTCACCCAAAGAGGAATCGAAGCAAACACAAAACAAATCAAGGCAATAACCGATATGGGCCCACCTGCGATATATCAAAGATCTACAAAAGCTAACAGGTTGCATGGCAAAGACTCAACAGATTCATCTCTAGACTTGGGGAAAAGGGCCTACCCTTCTTCAAATTACTAAAGAAGACAGACAAATTCACTTGGAACGAAGAAGCACAAGAAGCCTTCGACAAGTTAAAGGCATATATCAGTACATGTCCAGTATTAGTACCACCAAAGAAAGACGAAGACCTCATGCTCTACATTACTTTGCAACAACTTCAGTAGTAAGCACAGCCATAGTAGTTGAAAGAGAAGAACAAGAACACATCTACAAAGTATAAAGGCCAGTCTACTACATAATTGAAGTACTCATAATATCAAAAGTGAGATATCCAAACGTACAAGAACTACTCTACGCAATACTAATAACATCAAGGAAGCTCCGATATTATTTTGAAGATCACAAAGTAGTCGTCGTAATAGATTTTCTACTTGGAGATATCCTAAGGAACCGAGACTCAACAGGACGAATTTCAAAATGGGCAGTAGAACTCGGGGCACTCAAAATAGAATTTACCCCAAGAAAAGCAATCAAATCCCAAGCATTATCCGACTTCATCGCAGAATGGACCGAAATACAACAACCAACTCCAGATGTCATCTTAGACCATTGGAAAATGTACTTCGATGGATCCTTAAAACTAGGAGGGGCAGGAGCAGGAGTATTACTTATCGCACCTGATGGAAAACAACTCAGATATGTTCTGCAAATCTTTTGGCAAGCTACCAACAACAAAGCAGAGTACGAAGCACTCATCCACGGCCTACAAGTTGCAACTTCACTTGGAATCAAAAGACTACTAGTCTACGGAGATTCAGCAGTAGTAGTCAACCAAGTCAATAAAGAATGGGATTGCACCAAGGAGAACATGGATGCTTATTGTGCAGAAATCAGAAAACTCGAGAAAAATTTTCAAGGACTAGAGATCCATCATATATTACGGGATTCAAATGTTGCAGCTGATGTATTAGCCAAACTAGGCTCAGACAGGGCAAAAGTACCCGCGGGAGTTTTTGTAAAAGAACTAAACAAACCATCTATCAAATCGGACGAAAAAGAAGACGAGAAGAAGACAGAACAAGAGCAAATTTTGATGATAAGTACAGACAACTCAACATGGATGCAAGTATTCATAGATTACATCAAAGAAAAGAAGTTACCTGGTAACAAAACGGAAGCAACTCGGGTCATCAGAAGAAGCAAAAACTACGTCTTAGTAGGAGACAATCTTTATAAAAGAGCAGCATCATCAGGCGTACTACTAAAATGTGTCTCAACAGCAGAAGGGAAAGAAATACTATTAGAAATGCACTCCGGATGCTGCGGGAATCATGCATCTTCAAGGACACTAGTCGGAAAAACATTCCGATCAGGATTCTATTGGCCTACAGCACTGAAAGACGCCGAAGAACTAGTCAAACACTGTAAAAATTATCAAATGTTTGCAAGAAAAACACATGTTCCAGCTCACAATCTAATATGCATTCCACCCGCATGGCCTTTCTCATGCTGGGGACTCGACCAAGTTGGACCACTCAAGAAATCCAAAGGAGGGTTTGAGTATATCTTTGTGGCCATAGACAAGTTCACCAAATGGATAGAATACAAGCCATTGGTAAAATACAGCTCGGCCAAAGCACAAGAGTTCATCCAAGAAATCATGCACAGATTCGGGATGCCAAACAGAATAATAACAGACCTCGGATCACCATTCACAGCTAATGAATTCAAAAGTTGGGCTCAAGACTGTTGATTTAGCATTGATTATGCATCAGTAGCTCATCCTCAAGCAAACGGACAAGTAGAAAGAGCCAACGGTCTCATCTTGGCAGGCTTAAAGCCAAGACTATATGATGACCTCAAAGATTACAGAGCAAAGTAGATAGATGAGATACCAAAAGTAGTCCAGGGGCTAAGAACTCAAATAAGTAGAGCAACTGGCTATTCACCTTTTTTCTTGGTATACGGATCAAAAGCCGTACTACCACCAGACTTGATCTGGACATCTCCCAAAATTAAGCAATATAATGAAGGAGAAGCAGAAGAGGCCGGGAGACTAGAAATCGATAGCTTAGAAGAAGTAAGGGTCAATGCAACACTACAATCAGGATCCTAAGGAACTAATATTATGACAAAAGCGTTCAACCAAGATGGAGCACCAACAAAAAATTCAAAAACATGGCACATCTACTCGGTTGGGATGATTTTTTAGCCTAGAAATCCTAAAAACCAATAAAAATGTACTATTCCTTTTTTGCCAATAAAAACATGTACTATTCCTCCAATAAAGGCTTCTTTTTTTCAGAACTAGATGAGAGCCAACAGAGAGCTTGACCTATCCCGACTTCTAGAGTACAGGACTCGGATGAGGGCCTACGGTTCGAGCTAGCTGTTGCAGTGCAAAATGGCTACAACCTAGCCTGAGCCCAACCATTCCGGGTTGTTTTCACAACACCGATGAGAGTACGGCTAAAATAGTCAACGCTCGCCCTATCCTAGCTTCTTTTCAGAACTAGATGAGAGCCAACATAGAGCTTGACCTATCCTGACTTCTAGGGTACAGAACTTGGATGAGGGCCTACGGTCCGAACTAGTTGTTGAAGTGCAAAATGGCTACAACCTAGCCTGAGCCCAACCATTCCGGGTTGTTTTCACAACACCGATGAGAGTACGGCTAAAATAGTCAACACTCGCCCTATCCTAGCTTCTTTTCAGAACTAGATGAGAGCCAACAGAGAGCTCGACCTATCCCGACTTCTAGAGTATAGAACTCGGATGAGGGCCTACGGTCCGAACTAATTGTTGAAGTGCAAAATGGCTACAACCTAGCCTGAGCCCAACCATTCCGGGTTGTTTTCACAACACCGATGAGAGTACGGCTAAGGAGCTAACACTCGCCCTATCCTAGCCTCTTTTCAGAACTAGATGAGAGCCAATAGAGAGCTCGACCTATCTCGACTTCTAGAAAAACAGAACTCGGATGAGGGCCTACAGTCCGAACTAAGCAAAGACGCTCACAAATTGTTGAAGTGCAAAATGGCTACAAGATAGCCTGAGCCCAACCATTCCGGGTTGTTTTCACAACATCGATGAGAGTACAGCTAAGAAAGCAACAGCTCGACCTATCCGACTCCTAAAAGAACTCAGATGACAATCCACGATCAATCAAGCATATTGTCAAGAAAAAAAAGGCATTCAGCACCAAGGAACAAATCAAAGAAAGGAAGTTTTTATACACAAAAGCCTCAGGAAAGCATCAAGTATCATTACAACCATCTGCGCCTAATCATCACTACCATCGGCACGCACAGCTGTAATCTCTACAAGCTCAGTAAACTCTTGAGCCACAGACAAAATAGCAGCTTCAGACTCTGAGAGTGCCTACTCAGCCTCAGGAGTATGAGCCCCGTCCAGCACTCTTTCAAGAGGCAAGTTGGGGTCAAGTACTCGGATACGAGCCAACACACCCTGAACGCCAAGCAAGACTTCATCCTTCACAAAATTAATAGTCCGCTCTGTCAGCCGAGGAATAAATCGGATCCATGTCAAGCCAGCATCTTCAGGCCTCCTCAACATGGTGGCAAGTCCTTGGACAGAATTCAGCAAAGCCGACCACCTATCCTCCGAGGCCTTCAGACGAACCGTCAAATCCTCTACTGATGCCTTGGCCTGCAAAAGATCTCGATCAGCACCACGCCTAATCAGCCGAGCCCTGGCAAGGGTCTCTTCAGCATCCTCCTTTACCTTCTCCGAGTCGTTACGAAAGGTTTTCACTTCCAGCTTCAAAGCTTCAGTCTCTTCCAAGTACTTTTTTTTCAAAGCTGCAAAAGAGAACAAAAAGAAGTCAGGAAAAAGACATAGACAAAAATAAACACAGAAGAGCATCAAAAAAATACCTTGGAACTCTTGGGAAGTCTTCTTTTCAGATTCAATTGCAGCCGACTTCTGCTGTTCAGCTACAACAACCTGAGCTCTCAAGGCAGCTTCCGATGACTGACGTCCCTGGCGCTCTTCATCAAGTGCCAGCCGCAAAGAAGCCAGCTCATCCAACAACTTCTTTTGAGACTCAGACGAGCCAAAGAAGATGTCAGAATCACTGACGTATTCCTGCATTTAGATGAAAGGAAAGTAAGGAAAAAGGACAAGCCAAAAAATAAAATAAATAAGTCGTATTACCTGGACTGTTCAGCAAAAGACTTAAATCCAGCTTCAAGCTTCTTGAGGCGAGAACTCAGATTAAACTCTTCTTCCAGCTCCTGCATCAACCTGAAATCACGAACAGAATCCCAAGGAGCGTAAGAAGGCGATAAAGAAGAACTCCCAACCCTAGAACAAGAAGCGGTCGGGGGTTGGGCAAGAGGCAACTTTTCGCCCCCTAAAGAAGTCGCCGCAATCGCTTGCGCAACCGGCAAAGAAAGAAGTTCCAAAGAAGAAGAGGAAGCCACCATTAGGGCGGACTCCACAAATGGATTCAGATCAGGTGCAGACACCTGACCCACAACTCCGACACTGATGGTCTTCTCCGAGTTCAAAGCTGGAGCCGAAGAAATGGTGGCAAACAACCTACAAAAACTAAAAAGCTAAAGACAAATGATACAAGAAAGAGAAAAAGAAGTCAGAAAGAAGAAAAACTTACTTAGAAGCACGACGGAGAGCAATACGAGGCCGGGTCGGTGGAGGCGGCAAAACCTGATCCAGGTCCACCAACAACTCGGTAGAAGAAGGAGCAGGACTCGGCAGTATCTCCAAGTCCGGAGAAATAGCTCGGGGGCTACAGAAAACCAAAATCAAAACTAAAACATCAAAAAGTATGTACACCAAAACCAAGAGGGCAACACTCACCGACGAAGAAGAGGGGAGTCATCAACATCTTCAACCTCGTCTTCAAAAAGAAGAACAGATCCACCAACTACCAAGGAAAAAGAATCAAGACTGCTTCCCAAAAAAGCAAGCAAGGCAAAACCAAACAGCCTCTCACCTATCAGAAGGTTACCTGAAGGCTGGGGAGAAGAAGAAGAGTGTGCCCGCTTCTGAGGTGCGGTAGAAGAAGAATCACCCACAGCAGGCCTCTTTCCACCAGCACGAGTAACTCGAGCAAGGGCCACCGGTTGATAAGGAACATACTGAAGAACAGGCTCAACTCGACCTTCAATTACCTTATGACCAGGAGCAGCCAAGGGAGCCGGAAGAAGAACAATCTCTCCATCAACATAGAGAGAGGCATCAGCATTGAAATCCCTGCCAAAAGGCTACAAAAAACAACAAAAGAAACAAGTCAGCTTCAATTAAAAGTACTCGAAAACACAAAAAACAAGCAGGAAAACACAACTTAAAGCAGGAGGAGGTTTGCTGGCCAAGTACTCAAAGCCAATCATGGGGACCACTGACGCTCCTTTCAAGATCTTCTGGAGGCGCGCAAGCACCTCATCATCTGACAACTCGGTCATGGCCACCATACAAGAGGGATCCTCGGCGCCCGAGTACTCAAAGCCAAAATGCTCACGTGCCTATAAAGGCTGTACTCGGAGACGAAGATAACTTGCCACTATAGTGAAACCAGACAAGCCATTTTGCTTCAAATAACTTATCCTATTGAAAAGAGGTTGGAGAAGATTCAACTCAGCAACAGTGAGCTGCTCCTTCTCCCACCGATCATTAGGAACAAAGCGGGACCCCGAGTAGGTTTGGAGTGCCGAGCACCAAACCCCCATCAAGATTTCCAAAGCATAAAACCACTCGGACCGCCAATCCTTCACGGATTCAACAAGGTCGTACTCAAAGAAATGGCTCGACTTACGCCCCTGCAAAATTGAATCCCACCAAGGGTGTGGAGGGAATCATTGCGGGGCTGCGGTTTGAGGCGGAAAAGAATGCGGAACAGATTTAGAGAAGGAGGAATGCCAAGGAAAGTTTCACAAAAATGAACAAAAACAGACAGATGAAGAACTCCATTCGGGGTAAGATCATGGAGAGAGATGCAAAAATAGCGAAGAAAACGATGAAGGAAGGAACACGCTTTGAAGACAAAGACCGACGCGGACAAAAAGAAATAAAAGAACAATTTCCCCGGGCGAGGAACAGAACACGATGCTCACCAGAGCAACCCAACCAGAAACTCCTTAGGGTGGATCATCCCCCACTCCTGCAGCTCGACTAGATGCTTCTCCTGAGTAGTCGGTGGGGGGAAGTTCTTCGCGGTGGCCTTCATTGCAGCAAATTCTGGGTTCAGCTGCTCGTCGACCTCCTCCTCAAGAAACTGGGACGCAACCTTCTTCCTACCCATGCAACGAATCCAGCAGCCAAAGCTAAGGGAAAGACGCGCAGCAAAGCAAGAGCAGGGATTGAGGATTTTTTTCTCCGGCGCTAGGGTTTTAGGAAGCAAAGGCAAGGTGAAGAAGAAGAACAGACACGGGTAGATTTATAGCCCGATCTTAAAGCCCACTTAAGGGGCAACGGTAAAAAGGCCAACGGATACAAAGCGCAATAACAAGAAAGGCCCAGTAAACCCCTAAATCTCGGGATAACGGTCCTAATCCCGTTTACCCACCAACGGTAAAATATAATACCGTTACAGGAAAAGGTAACTCCGCCAAAATTTCCATAACAAATCGGCACGAAGTAAGACGTCCAAGAACAAGTCCACACGAAGGAAGACAGTTAGCATCTCAGCTAAAACAAGTCCACTCGAAGACAGACAGTCTTCTTATCAATCAAAATAAGTCGGCACGAAGGCAGACAACCAGCAACTCAAGACAAAACAACTCGGATCATTTCAGGAACATATATTTTCTTCAACACAACTTGCAGGATACAAGGATACAAGTCTTACATGCTATAAAGGAACCAAGTCTTACAAGATACAAGTCTTACAAGACCCATTGAATTTAGAAAGAACACCAAAGCAACGGTTACAAGGAACCCTGTAGAATTTGGCCATAGAAGAAAATTACGCGAAAAATCTACAAAGGAACCCAAAGTGGAATTCTGTCATAGAAGACAACTACGCTGTAACCCAAGGAGATAACCGCCGCAGACCCAGACTACCTCTCGAATAGACTGGGCCGAGCAGATCCAAAGCAACCTAGATACACAATCACAGTGCATCCAAGATCGCCAAAAGTAGCAATGACTGATCAAGCATCACATCGGGCCTCTCCAAAAACAAGCCAGATCGAACCCCATGTGAACAAGAGAGCTCCAGCTGTGCGTGGGGCGGTAGCTGATTTGCACCGAACAGCTAGAGGACAGTGCGGCTCGGCTACCTTCCCACGCAGAGCATATGTCTGGTAGAGTGAAAAACAAGAACTAAGAGTGCAAAATGACCCAGCATAAGGCACATCTCAAGACTTCTTCTACCTATCAGAACGAGCCTCCAATCACAATGCTACTCCGGGATTAGTCTGCCTCTAATCCCTATCTCAAGAATTCTTCTACCCACTAAATGGACCATACTGGAAGAACAAGAAAGAAGCCCGGGGGCTGCTCCACCTCACAAACTATCATCTTTACAAAAATAGAAAGAAGCACACTACAAGACACTGAAAGCAACGGAGAGGGAGGTCCAATTTATAGGATCAGATCGATGTACATAGACCAAGTTCACCAAGACAAAGAAGCACTGATAAGGACAATAAAAGAGGGCAGTAAAAAAAGCAATAAAGGAGCATATTCCAGGCATATTACAGAACAGTAAAAGTCTTTACACCACTAGCTGCCAACGTCCAACCATAAAAGCAGACATAAAGAGCAGTAAAAGCAAGTCACGAGCCGTTGTCCAATTCCTACAACAGAAGAACTCAGGAAAAGCTCGGGGGCTGCGACTAAAAGTAAGTCACGAGCATTTGTCAAGTTCCTGCACAGAAGAGCTCAGAAAATCTCGGGGGACTACGGCTAAAGCAAGTCACGAGCCTTCGCCCAGTTCTTACAAAGAACTCGGGAGAGCTCGGGGGCTACGCTTAAGAAAACACACTTAAAATACCAAACAGACTAAAAGCCATCGCCCGACTTCTTTTTTGACCAAAAACAACTCAGACGAAGGCTCGGGGGCTACAAGGCATACACCCTCAACTTTTTTCTTACTTTCAAGACCCTCTGGCTACTTATAAATAAGTAGCAAGAGGCTCGGGGGCTACACTCAATGAGTGCACCTACGGCACACAACATAAGGAAAAGAAGCCTTCAGCTAGATCATTTCAAAGCATCACTCAAGAAACAAGATGTTCCCCGAGTTCTACTTCGAAATGCTCGGGGGCTTGTCGATACGGACGTAGATGACTATTCACCAAAGACGGCTCCCGTCAGGACAAAAGCAAGAAGGCCGGATCCGAGTAGATAACGGATCATCCTAGTTAAACAAATAGAAAGTAACTTCTGTAATAGGAGCGGAACTCTTCCTACAAGTCCGACTAGGATTAGAAACCGCAGCTCTGGCTCCTTTCCTCTCATAAAAAGGAGCCAGAGCACCCTCTTTTGTAACAGACGAACAACACACAATCACACATCAATTCTTGTATGCTCAAGTTTTCCACCTAAAGCTTTAAATCGGAGATCGTCCCATGTTTTGATTGATCCCGGGGCGCAACTTGTCGAACTATTGTAGTGGTAATGTTTCTAGTGCCATTGAAAAAAATAATGCTTTAGTTTCGTTCGTCTCCTCCGGCCAATTCTATTGACTAGGAATAAATCTCGAGCCATTGCATTGGTTACGTCTTTGCCATCGTATTTTGAGTGATTTGATGGTTTGAATTTGTGACGTAGTCTGATTGTGAGTAGTCTTCCGTGAAGCGGGGAATGCAATCGGGTACATTTTCCCGTTTGTAGTCGGAAATCTTTGGCGTTTGTATCTTGTAGGCGATCTGTAGAAACTCCGAGGGGGAGTTGGTAGTCTCTCCCTGTTTTCTTCGTCCAATCATGATGTGTTTGAGTTCTTCTGCTGTTGCTTGGGACAGATAGCCGGTCTGCTCTAAGTAGATTTCTGAGTTTGGCCTATTCTTCGCTTGGACGAGGTATGGCCTTGCTCGAGGGTAATGCCAGCGTCAATAGGGTCGAATCTGGTCCTTTCTTTGTGGCTCGCCTTTTCTCGGCTTCTTTTTACGCTCTTCTTTCATTGTACTCGGCTAATTCTTCTTCGTATTTGTGCCATGCTTCCCTGCGTTCTTGAACTCGGTTTCTTCTTCCTCCCCTCTTATTGTTTCTTCTTTCTCTTGCCACCCTTTGGCTGTCAGTCTCTCCTTCTCTGGTCACGGAGTCAGGTGGGATATCGGCTTCTGATTCTTCTGAAGATTTGTAGTTAGGTTGGACTGGCGGTACCAGAGGTTGCCTGATCATAAACACTTCCCGGTGCGCCTTTGGCAAGTAGTTGGTTTCTTCTTCTAAAGATCTTCCGTATTGAAAAGGGAGGGGGGTAAGGTACTTGTTTGGAGATGTTTCTTGGAGTTGGATCATTAGATTCCATTGTCCTTCGAATAATATTTTGATATGTCCGAGCCACGTTGTTGTTGAGGCTATAGTGAAAAGAACCGGCATCTTCGTAGTCTTGGATTCGACGTTTCTACTTCTGTTATCTTGAGATTTGAGGAAATTTCACGCGTCTTCGGCTTAGGTTCTAGAAGTAGTCGACCGTGGAGAACTCCGTAGTCATCCGCTTCCTCACGGATCCGACTTCGAAGACGAAGGTTGAGCCCCTTGGGAAGAGCATTGTGTGTAGGTCCGCCGAGCCTCGACGCCGAATTCACCGAAAAGCCCCCTACCTGGCACGCCAGCTTGTCCGGTGTTTAACCACCGATAGCCCGCCCACCCGGGGTTCCCGTAGCGATTGATTCGGATCTCGGCGAATACTAGAACTTCAGCCCGGTTATGCAAGAGACACTCGGTTTATCCTGGTTCGAGCCCTCGTCGTCGAGTAAAAGCTCTACTCAGTCGGCCTTGGCCTTTTGCGTTGGATTGATGTATGATTGTGTGTTGTTACAAGCTAGGGGTGCTCGGGCTCCTTTTTATGAGAGAAAGGAGCCGAGCTTTGATTCTAATCCTAGTCGGACTAGTAGAGAGAATTCTGTTCCTATTACGAGGAGTTACTTTCTATTTGTCTAACTAGGACATAACGTCATCTACTGAATCGGTCCTCTCTGCTTACGTCTTGCGGGCCCGCCTAGGTGAGAATCATGCCGATAGGGGGACCGTCTAGGTCCCGCATCAACAAAGAACATCGGAGTGATATGCAAAAATGATCCTCCGTAAGCAAGGTTGAGGAATTTAGAAGTTTTTCTAGTCGGACCCTTATAGAAATGTTGAAGAAGAACGGGTCCTATATAGATAGACTAAGTCCGAATGAGTAAGATTGTTAACGCATTCCTAGGCTTCAGTTAGAGTCTCCTTCTTCCCCTATCTAAAGAATAGAACCTCTAATCAAAGGTCTGCTACCTTGGAGATAGGATAGAATTGAAGGCAGAATTCAGCACACAATGCTCTCCAGTCACCTTTAACACTCAACATGGAGATCATACCAATGCCTAGCTTCTCCAGTCAAAGAGAAAGAAAAAAGCTTCTATCAGATAGTCTCATCGGACATATCTTTAATACGCAATTTGCTCGAATTCATTAACGTGAGAATAAGGGCTAGCATTATCTTCTCCCCGAGTGACCATGTCTATTAAACACGGGCGTAGATCATAGTCGGAGAGGTTAAGATAGGCTTTAAAGATGGCTCTGGCTCAAAGTGTAGGCTCATGAAGTTATATTTATAGATAGGCGTGGAATTAGGTTGATCCATTGAAGGATAAAAAAGGTAAAGAGAAATAAAAAAGGCAAAGAGTGATAGTATACAAATAAAAGATAAGATTATGATATAGGTTAAGATAAGTTTAGAGTGATCTCAGCGACGTCTTCCTCGGCAACGGTGCCAGAAATGCTTGTTGGTATCTATTATTGCCTCTTGAATAATCCATAGCGCACGGATACAATGTAGCACTTCACTTTGGATGAATAGACCTAGTTTTAATATTGAAACCAAAGAAAGTTGTGTGAGGGTAATCTAAACTACAACTTAACCACTGTAGCAAACAAGGTCAGAGAAGATAGGGATATAGAGAAGACAACTAAGGCTTCTAATTTAGGCATAAGTTAGATATGTCTAGGATGTTTCACTAGGAAATTGAATAGAGGAGCAGAGGCAAAACTGTAACCCGACTACCAATTATTCTTCTGCTTGGCCTACCAATGGGTAATAGATTATATAAAATTCAACGGAACTATAAAGTCACCTCCGCGATGCTACCACCAAATCCGGAAGATAGGGTACATCTACAAGTAACGAAGTCTAAGCACCACGCTTACACTACAAATATTAGTCTAACCTAAGAGCTACAAGCATTAAAGTCCTCAAAAGAGCCGTAAACTGGTAAAACAAGATAAACAATGTTACTTACTTGAACTCTGAAGTCGATTCCAAAGCAATCTCAGGTACAAGTTGTAGAGGCAGCACCGACATGCCGATACTTTCTCCAAAACTCTCTTTTGACATTTTTGATATAGAACTAGCTTTTTGAGGTATAGAATTAGCTCTCTCTTAGAAAGTTAACTCTAGAGAGGTATGTCCATTTAAGGGGCACCTCCCGGGATCCTAACTAGGGTTTGTCGATAAAGCTCTTCTTCTTCAGAATGGATCCTCCTTCCTGAGGGGTTGCCTCTCCTTTTATAGCCCTAGCGAATCAATGTGAGCCCTTGGATCAAACCGACTTCGGCAGATGGTGGAGATCAATCCTCAAAGATGGTGGAGCAACCTGGACAAAGCGGGCTGCCAGCGGGGCCCACATGGGACCGGCCGGTCTGGGGACAGAGGGACCGGTCTCCCTCTGACTGGGCTTCAACCCGGTCTCGACGAGTTGCCTTCTTGTTCCTCCCGAATCTTCCTACATGGCCGTGGTGTCCAATCTTGCAATCTATGTTGCATTATAGCTCAAAAGTGTGTCATTCCCAAAGTATGCCTACAAAACCACCGATCCACCAAAACTCATGAATTTAGTTAGTCAAAGCCCTACTTCTAGGTAGATGGATTGCTTTTAAGTCACTTTGGAAGGTTAGTTGACGGTTGGATTTGAACATTAAGGACCATCAACGTAGTCCTTCCACAAATTTTATCAAGCAAAGACCTTGCTTCACTAGCGCACAAATGAAGAAAAGATCCTCTAGAAGATACAAGGAACTGCTTAGAATCCCTACTAAGGCCTATGTAAAAGTGCTTTGAAACAACACTAAGTCTAGAATGGAAAGGTCGGTGCAGTAGTGAGGAGATCATTATATGATCCCATGATGTTTCTAGAGATTCCTCCTCTAGTCTGTTTAAAGCGTAGAACCTCTTCCCGAAGATCAATCACCTTAGAGATGGGAAAGAATTTGGATTGAAATTCAGAACATAACAATTCTCAATCTCCTTTCATACTTCCTACAGTTTTGTTGTACCAATGTTTAGCTTTTCCCATTAAAGAGAACGGAAAGAGCTTCCATTGTAATGTCTGACATGCCAGCAATGTGAAAGCATGCACATCTCTATAAGAACTTCCGTAGGTGTGAGTATGGGTTTTTATCGCCTTCTCCCAAAAAGGATTGTTTTTGAATAAAATCTACCCAACACGAGCGCAACTCATAGTCAGGTGCTAAGATAGGCTCTAAAGATTCTAGTGGCCTAAAGCTTGTGGTCATGAGTTTAGCATATTGATTGATAGGAGTGTGACTCATGCTAAACCAAAAGTCAAAAATAAAAGAATGAACGAAAGAAGAAAGGAGTAAAGCATAAAAGAAAAAGAAAAGTTAAGCTAGGTTCATAGTTAACTCAGGAAACCGTTTCCCCGGCAATGGCGCCAAAAAGCTTGTTGATATCTGTTAACACCCACCGAATAATCCACAAGCGCATTGCATACCGTTGTAGCTTTATCCTAGAAATATTCCAAGATTCGTCCTCGGGAAACGTGTGAGATCAACTACAGTCAAACTTAACTAGGGGTAACAATAAGGTGAAGGTAGAGACTAGATTAAGATAGAACTAAGGTAGAACTAGGGCGACAATTAATGTGGTTGAGAGTAGCAATCAAGGTTGATGATAATAGGAGAGTAGAGAGGATAACTATGGTTCTCTTCTTCTAACTTGGGCAAGCCTATGTCTTCTATTGCTAACTGGGGACATTACATAAAGAGATACACCGATAAAGGATGTTGATCTCCTTAGCAACCACGTCCTACTTGGCCTATAGACGGGAGGTGGACTAACAGGACTATCACTCCCAACCACCACCGGAATATAGTGATCCACGATTATCGTAAGCCTAAGCACCATGCTTACACATACGATAATACTCTACTCCCCCTAGGAAGAGAATAAAACACTCAAAGAGAGTCGTGATCCAGATAAACAATTTAGGTATAGAACTTACTTGCCTCAGAAGTTGATCACCAGAGACATCCTAGAAGTAAGCTCAAGTAGAGCTTGATCCCGCCAAGGTACAAGCTATAGAGAGGCACCGACAGGCCGGCACCTTTGCCATCTCACTATTATCTCAAGACTAGATCCTAGAGAGGACTAATCTTCTCTTGATGGCTAGATCTCGAGATGTTGTCCATTGAAGGGACACATCTCGATTATGGTTTCAGAGAATAGCAAATGAATGTGTGCCCCTCCTAGGGGGGTCCTGCCCTTCTTTTATAGCTCGGTGGGATGAATGTGAGCCCTTGGGTCAAATTGACTTTAGTGGACGGCCGAGATTGAAACCCTAAGGCGGTGGAGCACGTGGGTTGAAGTGGGCCGAGAACCGAGCTTGGGCCAGACCAGCCGGTCTAGGGTGGGACCGATCGGTCCCACTCTGGGCCCGTTTGCGGTCTGCTTCGGTGTGGTGTCTTCTTGCGCCTTTTGGAGTCTTCTAGTGCAACCCTCGTCATAGAATTGATATCTTTTCATCTGAAACTCCAAAAATAGTAAATGATATGTCCATTTCGATCGTCTCGATGAGCTCTTCACAATGGTGCATTCCATTTTATCATTTGAGGTGCTTGTAATCTATCATATTGGTCCTTTTTGATAGCTTTTCCAATATATACCTATAGAAACAAGGATTCACCAAAAACTCATGGAATTCCGTCAGTGTAAACCCTAAGTCTATGTCGGTGATAACAAATGTGCCTTTTCGGGAGTTAGTTGACGGGTAAATTTGGTACTTAACAGCCGTCAACACCGCAGTCTCCACCCCACAGCTCCCCACTAGATCCGCTGCCTCCATCTCGCCGTCTATGGGGAAGAAGGGGAAGGCCGCCGCCTCCTCCCCGCTGCTCCCCATCGAATCCATTGCCTCCACTTCGACGCTCCCCACCTCCTCCTCACTGCCAAGGGGAAGGAGGGGAAGGCCACCGGTGGCTTGTAGATTCACCAGAGGGAGGGAGTGGAGGAAGAGAGAGAGAAGAGGAAGGGGGCGGCGGGATAGGGGAGGAGGAGGCCGGGATGGAGAGAGGGGGCAGCGTCATGACTAGAGGGGAGAAGGAGGCCGGGATGGAGAGAGGGAGGCAGCGCCAGGGAGTGGAGGTCGTGGCATCCTGGGGTTTTATATATCAAAAGGCATGAGAAATACATCAATATCTAGAAGGCTAGGGTTTTATCTAACAATTTTCACGAGTTTTAGTGATTTTCCAATTTCCAGGGACTAAACCAGAAAACACCAAAAAAGGGGCATAACTACAAATCTACACCACGGAATTATCCGCAACTCAAGAATATGCCAAACTACTCTAAAAGGATCCAGAAGACACCAGAGCGAAAGGGAGGCGGGGCCGCCGCCAGGTGGGGCCGGTCGGCCCCACTGCACAGGCCGATCGGCACCCCCTATGGGGCCCACCTTCCACCTTCTGGAATGTTCCTCCACCGCCTTTGAGGATCAATCTTAGCCCTATGCGAAGTCGATTTGATCAAACAGCTGTCGTGCATCCCACCGGGCTATATAAGCGGAGCCAGACCCCCCTAGGAAACCCTAATTCATTCAATACCTCATTCAAGTCATTCAAGGTTGAGCCAGTTGAAGATCAAGTCATCTAGAGCTTCAAGTTCTAGTTTCTCATAGCCTTCTAGTTCATAGTTTAGCCTAGTTAGATCTAGATTAGAGGGAGTCAAGGCGTGTTAATCGGTCTTGGATTCCGGAAGTTGTCAAGAAGAGAAGAGTCTGGTATAGTTCTTAAGCTTTTCTTTCTTATTGTATTATCTGCATTTGTATGATATTTACTAGCAAAATTGTTCTTCATCTTAGTTTAATTATTATGTTCAATGTCTACTTCAATACATAAGTTTAGTTGGTTTGCTATTATATTCATGCATGTTGACACCTCTTAATGTTATTTCCAGCAACGGCGTTAAACATGCTTGTAAGCAGAGCATCGCTACTAGAGTGCCAAGTTGTCATCCCCAGCATAACACCAAGGGGTTCGGTATTAAATCATGCCACCATTTAGAATATAGAAATAGTATCCGCAAGCACATAGATCAAATACCATTGTAGCATTTTACCCAGAGTATTACGGGTTGTCATTTATATTTTTCTAAAGGAAGGTCTACATGGCTCTTGTGTAAAGGTAGAATGTTAACCTAAGTGTAATGGATAGGCATAACCATGTCCTCACTACTAAATGCAGGGGTAAGTCACAAGATAAATGATAAGATAAGTATATAATCATCAGCATAAACAGATAGAGACTCCTAGCTATATCATTAGGGTTACTAGTAGAACATCAAGAGATATTCCTGTGTTATTCCTAGCTATATGTCAATGCATATCATGGTTAGTACAGTACACTTAGTAGTCATAGCTAAGATTACCATTATATCTATTCAAAGTGGACATACTAGGGAAGTTTGAGAACATAGCACGCCCTTCCTTCGTACAAAAACCCTACTGTACCTATAAATGGGGTTTAGACTACATAGGACTCAACAGGATTGTCACACCCGTGATCTACCAAGCCCGGCCTATAGGGTGCATTCGCAGATAAACAACGTATAAGCACCATGCTTACACAATATTTACCACTCACCCAACGATCAATTAGATGAGCGCTATACGAACCTATGAATAAGTACAATGTCAATCTAGCTATACTAAGCATATAACCACAATAAACAAATAACAATATAACTATGAATATAAGTAGATAAGTATTCATCAATTCAATTGTAGTAATCATATAACTATACAATGAAAGAGAACAAAGGTGAGAGGAGGTAAGAACTATACCAAATCCAAGCTCTTGATGGCTCCGGAATCCATGCCTTTGCTTGCCTCCCTCTAGTTCTAACTAGCTATCTAGGCCCTAGCTAAGGAGCTCTGATTAGAGTTTCTGGCTGATGATCGGACTTCGAATGAGGAATGAATGAATGTGCCTCTCCCCAGGGGGGTCCTGCCCTCCTTTTATAGCCCTGGGCGATGATCATGAGCCATCGGATGAAATCGACTTTGACATGCAGCTGAGATTGACCCTCAAAGGTGGTGGAGCGATCCGGCCACGACCGGGCCCCGGCCAAACCGGCCGGCCTCGAGGGGGGACCGGCCGGTCCCACCTGGTGGCCGCTGGCCCCCCGGCTCGGCGTGGTGCCTTCTCGTCTCCTCTAGATTCTTCCTGTGTTGCCGCGGTGTCCGTTTTCCCGTTCTATGTTCCGATAAAAGCTCTCGTGGTTGTATCTTTTCCAGTTTACGCCTGCAGAAATAGTGAAACACCAAAACTCGTGGAATTCTATCAGTGTAAACCCTATATCTACTTTGGTGATCACAATTGCATCCTTTTCCATGGCTAGTTGACGGTTGATTTCATACAATAACGACCGTCAACAACTCCCCCAAGCTTAACCTTTGCTAGTCCCTTAGCAAAGAAAACTTAGAAAAAGTTATTGTAAGATATCTATGTGTTTAAGCATTGTAGCCATCTCGGAGCAACTCCCTAGAAGTATACTTGCAGTTAGATAGGAATTCTCCTTCAAGTTATGCGATAACTGAGCTGACTTTCAAACTTATCCATATTACCTTTGACTATGGGGCTTTTTAGCTCTTCCTTAGGTCTTGAGTATTTGACAGACAGAAAGATCCCATCTAAGCACTATGTCTCAAGCTCTTCGATCAACTATCATTCTGGAGTTTTTAGAGGTTTTCAAATAAAACTCAGAGCTTCCCATGTATGACATTCTCAAGTCTCTTAATATATGTGGTATTTATGGATTCTCACCAAGGCAGTGATGATGGTTGCCTTTCTTTTCATCCTATAACTAAAGCTTATGTGGAGCTCATAGGTAAGAAGAAAACTGAAAGAGCAAACTTACAATGCATGTGTTGTAAAGTCAAACAATAGATCCATGGAGAAACAAGTCATGCAGTCGAATCAAGATGTATAGGTGGATGGATATGGTGGATATATGGTGGAACCTAATTCTACTCAGCTCCTTGGATGCCTACCTCTCCTTTTGAACTTTGAAAACTGGCCAGAGGTTATGAGCTATCTTTTTCTTTTCTTTTTCTCAGGGAGTTGGGCATCTAAGTACCCATTGTTTTAGCACTGGAACACTTGTCCATTTTTTTTTCTCCCTTCTCTCTCTTTTTTTTCAAATATCTTTTGCATAGCTCATAGCACTCCTTTGGGCCTTGATAGGATTTAGAGAGATAACAACAGGAATTTAGAGCATTTATTGGGTGGCTAACCTAATGGAATATTTTTGGTGTTTTCTCCCAGTATAGGAGAAAAATATTTTTGGAATGGATGTAATGGAATGGTATGTTGTTGCGCCTACTCCAGTGTAGAGTAGTGCATATGGAGGTGGATCTTGATTCAAGAGCATGACAAATTTCTCACCAGGGTCACAAAGGTTGACAAAACTCAATGCAAGACAAGCAACATGTATGTGGAAGTTTAACTAGCCTATCTCATCATGTTTGGCTCTGGTGGGAATGTAAGCTTTGTCATATAGGAACTCATCATGTTTTTTTATTTTTCAAAAGATAAATCTCCAGAACTCTAGTGTCACTTAGAACAAGATAGATAGCAGCTCAGACTTTCTCAATCTTATCAGTCAGGTACCTAGATTTAGTTCAAACATATGCAACCCACAAGTTTCAGGCTCAGAGCAAATTCTCATGTCAAAACAGTTGGAGCTAAAACTTGGAAAAACTTTTGTCTAAACTCTAGGCATTTCAGAGGTGTTGTAACAAAGCAGCTTATCATCAATTCAAATGATCTCAAGAGCTTCCTTTTTATTGACTCTAGACAGACAGACATTTTTATTTGGTTTTTTATTTTTCAAAGACTTATACTATATAAGACTCTAAAGACTCTAAGGACTCTAAAAAGCATGGACCTTCATGTGCCTATATATTTTTGGTATTTTTAAGTTTTCTTAGATACTATGGTGAACATTTATGTGCTCACATATTTTTGGTATTTTTAATTTTTATGACTGACTCGATAATCGTGTAGGTACACTTACCTGGATACCTAGGGGATGCCTTCCCCTAAGCTGGTTGTTGTCATAGTTGAGCATTGAAGCTGAGCAGTCCTCTCGATGGAGCTCATGCTTGCAAGAGCTGGTGTAGCTGGGAACCTTCATCTCATCCAACAAGAAGTTGCTTCCTTCATACAGTGGTTAGCTGTGTGTAGGGAAGGTGTACTTCGAGTGATGTAGATGATGATTCCTAGATGGACTAGCTCTTAGAGTCATCCTGCAACAAACATCTCACAAAACACCAAAACTCATGGAACGGATTAGGATAAACAGTTAGTGGTTAGCCATTTCGTGAACTTGGTTGTTGTGAGAGGTTTTCAAATGTTGTTATAGTGCATACAGTGCAGCAAGATGCTCAATGATTAATTTTGGATTTTCTTTTTATCAAACAGAAAGGAAATATGCATGCTAATTTTTATTTATTTTTAGGCCACCACAGTGAACACTCCTTTAGCTTGCACTGCAGGTATGTCACATGGGGCTTTGAGGTTTTCCAAATGTTTTTGTGATTTTCTATAAAGATGATGAAAAGTAACTATGAATCAAAAGTGCAAGAAAATGGATAACTACCATTGTTACCTTATGGCAAGGGTTCGAAGTTTAAAGTCCTCCGGACAAGACTTCTCGTTGTCGTCATTCCTGGGGTGCTTCATCGGATCCCAAGGATGGGGACCCTGACGTTGGACCTCCTTGTGATAATGACTCAGCTTGAGGAGGTTACCTTTTCTTTCCATACCTTTGTAGGTTGGGGATGTTCCTTAGGTGCTGTAGATTCTTCGTTGATTGCCTCCTCGTCAACATTGCTCTTTTGAGAGCGATTCCTCCGGCGCTGACATTTCCTCTTGGGTAGGGTGAAAGCTGCTAATCCAGGAGAGTTATAATCTTTAAAATGACAGCGTACCTTCTCTTCTTGGAATTGGAAGTGGACTTGGCCCAATCCATTGTAGATGATGGCATTAGTAGTGCTGAGGAAAGGCCTCCCAAGGATGATGGGTGTCTCATCTTCTTCTCCCATGTCCAGTATCATGAAGTCGGTCGGGACGTAGTGAGTATGGATTTTGACTATGATGTCTCTTGCTACTCCCTCCGAAAATCTCGTTGTGTTGTCCGCCAGCTGCAGCTGCATATAGGTAAGGTATAGAGGTGTATCGAACAATAAGTCATATACCTTTTTAGATATGATGTTGACAGCTGATCCGGTGTCACAGAAAGCATTGTAGAATGAGCACTGTCCAATAGTGCAATCAATGGCTGGCATGCCTGGATCCTCTCTTTTGGTTAGGAATGGTGAGGCTAAGAGGTGGTCATGCTTGTACTCAACAGCCTTGACTACTTGGACTTGCTTTCTCACTTGCCTCCTGTTCTTGTTCTTTCTCTTCCCATTTGAATTCTTCTTCTTGGCTTCTTCAGTTGTTGGCTTGACTGGGAAGTAAGCTCCTCTTGGGTCTATAGGAGCTTCAAGGGTCTTGTTCTTGAAACTGAACTTCTCTTTATTACCCTTGATGGTGAAACAAATCTTAGCACTATCCGGGTAGATGACAGCCTTTGCAGTACTCAGGAATGGTCGGCCAAGAATGATTGGACTCTTGGGATCTCTGTCGGTATCCAGGACTACAAAGTCTATAGGGACATATGATCTCCCGATTCGTATGCACACTTCATCTAACATTCCTTCAGGGTGCTTAACCGTCTGGTCTGCGAGCTGCAAACACATATTCATGTACAACAAGGATGCCCATGGAAAGACTTGGTCAAAGATTATCTTAGGCATGATGTTGACACTGGCGCCTAGATCGCATACAACTTCAGAAAAGTCATGCTGCCCAATAGAGATGGGGATCACGGGTCTCCCTGGATCTCCTCTCTTGAGTGGCATGGACTCATCCTTCCATCCTCCTGATGATGCTTCAATGTAGTAACCTGTATACACATCAACAAGATTCACGGTCTCGGGCTCTAGAGGTTGCCCTAGAATTTTACCTTCGTTGGTCGGTGAAACAGTGGCCGCCAGCTGAGCTAGTTGTTGTTCTATTATTTTATTAAAGCTAAGCTGGTTCTTAACAGCAGAGGTAAAGCTATCCATTTTAGAGTTTATGTTTTCTAGCATTTTATCATTGGATGCTACCTTCCTAGATAAAGTCTCCACAATTTTGTTTTGGTTGGAGATCACTTCTCTCAAAGGTAATTGAGCATAGTTATTATAATTAGTGCCTTGAAAGTTACCTAAAAAATTACCTTGGTAGTTGGGCCTTTGCTGATTCCATCCTTGATTTTGAGGACGATAATTGTTGTTGTTATTGTTGATGAAGTTCACATCCTCACGGGTCTCAGGGCAGCTGTTGCCTGAGTGTCCCATATTGCCACACACTTCACAAGTCATGCATGAATCATTGATGTGCATGACGTCTTGTCTTTGGTTAGCCTTGTCTTCCGGCTTCTTCATGAGTAGATCTGTCTTGGCAGACAGCATGTCTACCTCCTTGAGCTGGTGCATTCCTCCACTCCTCTTGGGGTTGTCTGGCACTCCAATCTTGATTGGAGGCCATATTCTCCATAAGAGCAGTAGCTTGTGGTATGGTTAATAACATAAATGCACCTCCAGCAGCAGCATCAACGTTGTTATGAGTACTATTGGTGAGCCCATGATAGAAAGTTTGCATAAGGAGCCAATTCTCCATCCCATGATGAGAACATTCTGATATGTAGTCTTGAAAGCGTTCCCATGCCTCAGGGACTGACTCATCATGTTGTTGCTGGAAACTTGAGATCTTCCCCCTTAGGGCACTTGTCTTACCCATAGGAAAGAACCTTGACAGAAAAGCTATGGAGCACTTGTCCCAAGTTGTATGATTATCTTTGTTGGCGTAGAACTACTGCTTTGCCTTTCCCAACAGTGAGAATGGGAATAGACGTAGCAGGATGGCGTCTCTTAGTACATCCTTCATCTTGAAAGTGCTGTAAATCTCCAGGAAGTGTTGGAGATGAGCACTTGCATCTTCGTGTGCTTTTCCACAAAACAAGTTGGCTTGCACCATGGTGATAAGAGCTGGCTTGAGCTCGAATCCATTCTCCCCAACTTTGATATTAGGTCCAGTGTGGATGTTGTTGGTGGTTGGAGTGGAGAATTCGCGCAGTGACTTATCATCCATTTTCCTCAAAAACTGGTGCTAAGTTGCCTTCTTGTTGCTCTTCTTCTTCACTTATAGGAGCTTGCTCCTCCAAAGAATGAACCTCAATAGTGGATGTCTTTGATGGAGATTCAAAGATTTCCCTCACTTGCTAGAATTTTCTTCTTCGAAAGAGTTTCTCTGAATTTTCAACGTAGTTATCTGGCAGATCAAAACCACTCATTCATTACCTTGCATAAGATATCATAAAGATAGAAAGCACAATGGGCATTAGTTTGTTAGGTCTATCGCTACCCCTTTAATCGCCAATTGCCTTCCCCGGCAATGGCGCCAAAAATGCTTGTTGACACCTCTTAATGTTATTTCTAGCAACGGCACTAAACATGCTTGTAAGCAAAGCATCACTACTAGAGTGCCAAGTTGTCATCCCCAGCATAACACCAAGGGGTGCAGTATTAAATTATGCCACCATTTTGAATATAGAAATAGTATCCGCAAGCGCACAGATCAAATACCATTGTAGCATTTTACCCGGAGTATTACGGGTTGTCATTTATATTTTCCCAAAGGAAGGTCTACATGGCTCTCGTGTAAAGGTAGCGTGTTGACCTAAGTGTAATGGATAGGCATAACCATGTCCTCACTACTCAATGCAGGGGTAAGTCACAAGATAAATGATAAGATAAGTATATAATCATCAGCATAAACAGATAGAGACTCCTAGGTATATCATTAGGGTTACTAGTAGAACATCAAGAGATATTCCTGTGTTATCATAGTTACATGTCAATGCATATCATGGTTAGTGCAATACACTTAGTAGTCATAGCTATGGTTAGCATTATATCTATTTATAGTGGACATACTAGGGAAGTTTGAGAATATAGCACGCACTTCCTTCGTATAAAAGCCCTACTGTGCCTATAAATGGGGTTTGGACTATATAGGACTCAACAGGATTGTCACACTCGCGATCTACCAAGCCCGGCATATAGGGTGCATTCGCAGATAAACAATGTATAAGCACCATGCTTAGACAATGTTTACCACTCACCCAACGATCAATTAGATGAGCGCTATACGAACCTATGAATAAGTACAATGTCAATCTAGCTGTACCAAGCATATAACCACAATAAACAAAGAACAATATAACTATGAATATAAGTAGATAAGTATTCATCAATTCAATTGTAGCAATCATATAACTATACAATGAAAGAGAACAAAGGTGAGAGAAGGTAAGAACTATACCAAATCCAAGCTCTTGATGGCTCTGGAATCCAACCCTTCGCTTGCCTCTCTCTAGTTCTAACTAGTTATCTAGACCCTAGCTAAGGAGCTCTAATTAGGGTTTCTGGCGGATGACCGGACTTCGAATGAGGAATGAAAGAATGTGCCTCTCCCCAGGGGGGGTCCTGCCCTCCTTTTATAGCCCTGGGCGATGATCGTGAGCCATCGGATGAAACCGACTTTGACATGCGGCTGAGATTGACCCTCAAAGGCGGTGGAGCAAACCGGGCGAACTGGGCTGCGACCGGGCCCTGGGGCGACCGGCCGGTCTGAGGTGGGACCGACCGGTCCCACCTGTGGCCGCTGACCCCCGGCTCGGCATGGTGTCTTCTCGTCTCTTCGCATTTGCCGCGTGTCCGTTTTTCCCGTTCTATGTTCCGATAAGCTCTCGTGGTTGCGTCTTTTTCTAGTTTATGCCCGGAGAAACAAAGGAAACACCAAAACTCATGGAATTCTATTAGTGTAAACCCTATATCTACTTTGGTGATCATAATTGCATCCTTTT